>AZIM01003194.1:44128-55595 GCA_000516915.1 Ophiophagus hannah | reverse complement strand
TACTCAAAATTTCCGGTACCGGTTCTCCAGAACTGGTCAGANNCTGCTGAATACCACCTCTGGTCATAAGTCAGTTTTTTCAGTGCTGTTGTAACTTCAGTCACTAAATGAACTATTGTAAGTTGAGGACTACTTGTACAGGTATTCCAGATTACTAAGTAATGTGATCATCATTGGTAATTGATCATTGTTTAACTTTTTTCTTTGAAAGGGCAAAACTGGTTCAGTTATTACAGCGTTACAGCATATGTGTTTGTTTTATTCTATTCTTGCTTCTAAGGAGCTTTTGTGTAAAAACTTACACATTTTGTATTTCACTTAACATTTGGCATAGAACAGAGAAATACTTTGCTAGAGAAATCTTTTCATGGATTTTTTTAATAGTACGAGGATCTGGCTGATGTTATCTCGAGGTTCTTTCTGACTCATTTCTTCTGTCTCGGAAAGGAAGCTTGAGAGTTGGCTTTTTCATCATCTGACTAAATATGAAACAGTAATTCTCTCCCCCATCTTCTCCCTGCCCACATTGCAATATATTTGGGTTGTTACATGCTTTAGAGACTAGTGTAACTATTGCATATTAATTTAAGAGAAACCATATTATTATCAAGCAACTTTTTGACTTAGGTATCCTCCGAGGATCTATGATGTTCAGAGATACACATTCAGAAGTAGATGATAGCCTGAAATAAAATAATTCTTATATAAAATTTGTTTTACAGACAATTTTACAGTCTTTTTTTGGCTCTGATCTGTGTAATGTATGCACCATTAGAAAACATTGTTCTAAGAGTTTGCTCTTTTTAGTACAGGGATAGACAACAAATTTGACATTATCTTACTCATGAAAAGCAAATCACAAGCAGAAAACAATCCTGATATATGTTTTGCTGCTATTTTTATGTATGTTATGTGTTAGATTCCTATATTGCTTTTATTCAGAAAATCATTGGGATGTTCACATTACATCCTCTTACTATTTTTCAACACAGAAACCTGTGAGATAGATTGAGCTGAGCGAAAATAATTGGTCCATAGTCACCCAGTCTGTCTCCTTGGCTGAAGATTTACTTGAACAACTCTCCCTGCAAGTCTAGCACATTAATCACAGCACTACAGGTGATCTTCAAGTCAACATAATAGTTGGGACCAGAATTTCTGTTGCTAAGTGCTGATGTCATTTAGCAAAACATCACATGACAACATCACTTAGTGATGTCAATCCTGACAGTCCCCTTTGCCATCATTAACTGAATTCCACTGGTCATTGGGTGAGAACCCATTTCCGGATTGGTCCCTCTAACCTCAAGCATTGCCTGCTCTTCAACTCCCATCACCTATTTCCTCCCTGATCCTTGCCCTTTTGGACCCTCTGCATTCTACCACCTCTGGCAGTCCTAGGTTCTGCTCAGCCTGTTGGTCCTGCTGTCCCCAGCTAACCTTCACTGTCATCGTCGTCTTCTCACTGTTCACAAGCGTACCTGGCCAGGCTATTTGTGTGGCAGCTGCTGTTCTCACCAGGCCGCCTTCCTGAGGCCACATATTGCCTTGTGTAAAAAATTGTGTTCGGTTTTCTCATGAGGTTTTGGAAGGCTCCAAAACTGCATGAGAAGCCTCATGGAAAGACTGCACATGATTGGGCCTTGTCCAAATTGCCTGCAGCTTTCTCATGAGGGTTTGATGCCTTCCCAAGCCTTGTGAGACATTTGCATGCAACTTGGACAAGGCTGCACACAACCTTGAGAAGAAAGTCTGGTGTGGCTAGCAGCTGCCTCACAAAGGGCTAGGCTAGAGGTGCCTCATAAGTAGTGGAAGGAAGAAGATGGCAAAGGTCATTTGGGAGTGGCAGGATTAGCAGAGGTGATAAAGCGCAGGGCAGCCAAGAGGGCAGAGATGAGGGAGATATTGGCATGTGGGAGGATTGAACTATCCCTGCGGTTGTATGGGCAGGCTGCCAAGTGCCCAAATTTTGGTTATATCACTGCATGGGTGCTGCAATGGCTGTAATTTCAGAGACTGGATGCAACTACCATTCATCCAGTACTGCCATAACTTTGAACAGTCACTAAATAGTCTAAACACTACATACAGGATAGTCCTCAACTTACAACCCCATTCAAAGTCATGAAGGACTTCTCCAGAACTACTTACAACCCAGATTCAAAGTTCAGATGGCTGCTCCCATCCTCTTGATATGATCAAATTTCAGTCATAATTTATGACTTTTTTGGCCAAAAACTGGCATTTACTTCCCGCTTGATAACTGACATGATTTATGACCATAATTTCAGACTCAGTTATAGTCATAAGTTGAGGACTACCTGTACCCTTAAAGTTGGTTCATGCATAGGGCAGCTGTTTCATGATTGTGCAAATCTCTCATTTTATGAAGCTAAAAGGGACAACATGTTTGTTATATTAATATACCTTCAAAGACCCCAATATTGCATTAAATATTCTTGAATCTCTCTATTAAAAATGTGCGTTTTATTGAAGTGCAGTGTATAAAATGACATGGTGTTTCTTTATTTATATTTGGTTTTTTAATTGCCTGATTTGAAACCAGATGGCAGACATGAAGAACCACATTAAGAGATTATTCTCTAGGTAGCTCTGAAATTAAGCAATCTTGACTAATAGCGAAAAGAGAGAAATCCCTAAACATGACAAATATATATAATTGGAGTAGTGGACTATTTTAGACTTCCATTGCAACCAAAGTTAGTAGTGTTCACCATATCTTGGTGAATAATTATTGTACAGTGAGTAAATCATTCTCTTCTGAAATCCTATAGAAACCTGTTCTTAGAAATTAGCTCATAGCTTTGTAAAAACCTTGTCGTATTTTAAAGAGCTCTCCTCATGGGACAGATAAGAACTATTTTGTTGCTAGTTTGCTTCTGTTTATGTAAGTATGAATTCCTAGTGGATTTCCTGCTTTAGCATAATATTTTGAAGAGCCTGCTGAAATCTATACTAATACTCCTTAGGATGAATAGTGAAAAACGTTTTATTAAAATAAATTTTATTAAATTTTCACCTTAAAAAAAAACAAGTTCTATATACATTTTTTGCAGTTGTTTGTGACATCAGTTATACCATTCTCCTATACATACACATACATACACTATTTACAATTACATTTTAAAGCTTCTTACTTTTGCATTACATTTCTTTTCTATTTTTTAACCACTCATACCATTTTTTCCCAGGCTATATAGAATTCTTTATCTTCCCTCTCCTGCAATTCCATTGTGAATTTGTTCATTTCTGCGCAATCCATTACTTTTTTTATAATCATGTCATCTGGGGGTGTACTATCTAATTTCCAATTTTGTGCATATAGTATCCTAGCCACTGTTAAGATGTATATCATTAGACATGCATTCTCTTTTGTATATTCTCCTTTAATTATCCCTAGTAAAAACATTTCAGGTTTGGGTACAATCTTTAGACTTGTAACCAGATCCATATCTTATTCCAGAATTCTTTTGCTTTTGGGCAGGTCCACCACATGTGAAAGAATGTACCAGGTTTCTTTTTACATTTCCAACACTCTGATTTTAAGTTTGGATAAATTTTAGCCAATCTTGCCAGTGCTAGATGCCAACGATAAAACATTTTATACAAATTTTCTTTATATGAGGCTGCCAATGTTAATTTATAATTTTTAGTCCATAATCTTTCCCAATCTTCCAGTTGTATGCTATGTCCAAAATTTTTCATCCAGGTTATCATGGTTGGTTTCCCTACCTCCTCTTCCCTATCGAATTTTAAAAGATAATTATACATTTGGGTTATAAATTTTTCTTCTGATCCTAATAATATTTTGTCTAATTGTTGTGGCATTTTATCTATACCGAATTCTTCTACATCTTTTTTGTATTTCGTTGCCCACCATTCTATCACTATCCCTTCCTCTTTCAATTTTTGATTGGTTTTCAATATCTCATGATCATCTAATAATTGATTGTATCTAATTATTTTTATATCTAAATTATTTGGGTATATCATGGCTTTCACTGTGGAAAGCCAACCTGGTATTTTAATGTAATGTTTTTTCCTAATTCTGTTCCAAATCTCCAATACTGCCCCTCTTATTTGGTGGTTTAAAAAGTGTGAGCTTGTCTTATTTCTCTTCTCCCACATAGCAGCATGCCAACCAATTTGTAGATCATGTCCTTCAAGATAATAGCCTCTTGTTGAATAGTGAAACACATTTTAAAGGGGCATGTCATAAAATGTGTTAGCATATGTTAAAGCTGCTTCAAAGGCTATTTCTACATTTCTGTCTTTTAGTGTGTCTAGACATAGTGATTTGTTTCACTGGCTTTTCTGTTCTACAGCCTAAATAGCCTTTAGAGTAACTATCTGAGCTTTAAAATTGCTTTAATACTTTGAAGAGAGATGTCTTACTTGTTTTAGTAGGGTTTGCTAAATGTTCCTTTTGGATGCTTTGCATAGCCCTAGCTGCTGTTTGGTTTCATTGTATATTTATACACTGTTTGGGTGTATCGGTAATTATGGCAAAAAAAAATGATGACACCAGAGTGTAATGCCATAAACATGAATTGATAAGCACTATTGAATAAAATGTGATGTATTGTGTATTGCTAAGGATAGGGTAGTGCTTTATGTAAGGTCACTGGTGAATTCATATAAAGCTGAGCTAAGAACTAGGACCATACCTCATGCCAAGACCTTCCACACTAAGTAAATCTGCTGCTGTGAAATCCAGTTAATTAACTGCTTCTGTAGTGGAAAGAGGGCAGTTTTCCATTCCTCTGCAGCCCTTTCTCCTAAAATTTACTCTGGAGGATGGTAGTCTCCTCTGGGACAGACGTGGTGACTTGTAGAAGAAACTCAAGCATTTATTATCATTGTGGAAAATTATTTGAACGGGTCTAAGATTCATGAATGGAACACAAAACTAAAAGAAGCTTTAATATTTGATTATAACTTTTTGAAGGGCATGTCATATGAATTCCTTAATCATTATTTTTTCTAAGTTTGGGATTATGAATTGTTAATATATAATCTATTAATTAAATGGGCATGGCATAGACATGTACAGTATATACATCAAAAATGGGCATCTTACAGATACTAAATTTTGTTTTTGTTTTGCATCTGAAGCTCCTTGTAATTTGGCTAACTGGCGGTGTGACTTCTTGCCATAATAAGAAAAGGAAACACATTGAAAAAAAGTTTAAAATTTAAAAGATAACATATAGGTAGTTCTCAACTCCCAGTGTAGACTAGCTTCCTCGTGGTGCACCCCGGGCAACATGACTTCCTCTCAGCTAAATAGTCTACATGTTCTGCCTACTAGACCTCCCAAGGATGTCCCAGCAAGAAGCAGCAGCATAAGTACCAAAAAGTAAAAGCAACCATTACTGCTGTGTTCTGTTATGCCATACAGATAAATCAATAAAAACTTCTAACCATAATTGGAACCAGAAATCTGGTTGTAAATCATTGCATTCATAAGTTGAGACACCCATATGACCTGATCCATCTTTTTGACATTCTTCGTGGCAATCATTAAACAAATCACTGTTATCGTTAAGGAAATCCTTTCTTCCAAATAGGTGTCTTTCTGCTGGAAACTGGAAAAAATTGTCATAAACCTCAGTCATGTGACCATGGGACACTGCAGCTGGTCGCAAAAGTGAAACGGTTGCGAAGTACCCAAACTGCATTCATGTGACTCTGGGGCAGGAGACATTTTATGATAACTAGAAGTGCTTTATGGGCCAAATGAGATCTTTAGCCTTCCTCTTTCTCTCATCCCATTCACTTTTTCTTCATATATATGTTTTGCAGTTCAGTCCTCATCTGTGTATGCCCAAATTATCTCAGTGTATTTCTTTCATATTGCTTAGTCACTTTATTTTGATTTGTTTTCATTCATTACCTATACATTCTTGACCTTCTGACCTTTTTTTGTTACTCAGCAAACTTCTTAATGAAGCCATTTTCATATCATTCAACTTATTTCTGTGTATCTCCTGACATGCTCATTATTTCCATATAATATTGGGTGTACAGAAGCCTATTCTCAGACACAGCCATCTTTCTTTTTTTGAGAAGCATTTATTTCTCATTACGGATTCTGTAATACCCACCACTTTCTGCCAGTTTTTGCACAGCTTAAAATTTCTCCATTCATTCCCCCATTTTAGCAAATCATCTTGCTACTTGCTTTAATTTTTACTTTTTTATGTATAACCTGTAATAATTCACCCCACTTTCTCTTTGAAATGCAGCCATCGTGCCAAGATTCTTAACCAACAGCACTGGACTGTGCTGCTTGTTAAGATGTACACAATTCACATCAGTAATCAATAAACTTTTAATATCATAGCATTTATTCTTTATACATTTATCCTTAAATACATCAAATCATAAAGGAAACATGACACATCCTTGTCTTTACTCTGTGTTCAGTGTTGCAATCATTCTCTTAAGTTTTTCTTTTATCTTCATGCATATTTTACTGTGATATTGATAGAGGAGAATATTTGTAGCTCATGGACATCCATGCAACTTCATCAAGAAGTGTCTGACCACTCAACCCAATATAGCTCAACCAACACAAACTCTGAAAATACTACCATATATAAAAAACATCTCAGAAACCACCAACAGACTATTATAACCACATGGCATCAGCATTGCACACAAACCAACTGAAGCTATGTGAACATCCTAAGTAAACCAAAAGACCCAGCAACACTGAAGAAAAAAGAGGTCAAATTTCTCTTCCATACTTCCTTATATTTATTTCCTGTCTTTCATTCATTGAGCTTAAACCATGTTCATGTATTTTCCTCGTTTTGTGTTTTATTCAAGGTTTCCTTAGCCTACTTCCCTTGGAAATAACTGGGACTTCTCTTCCTAGATGCATTGTTTCAAGAGTAACAATAGCAACATGTCTAGAGAATGCCAGGCAGAGAGAAACTCAGCTTTGCAATGAATGAGGCTAATAGGCTGAGATAGTTACTGGCCCACCTTCACCCGTGGTCTTTTGGCTGAGTGGGGATTGCCCTCTGAGTGGAATATATTATTCATCATTTTATGATCCTGATATAAGAAATCTCTGGTTGTAATTCTTGTAAAAAGGATGTGATGATGAAGGTTTTTTTGGGGCTCTTACGTTTTATGACACCAACCTCAAAACATAAAATTATTCTTTTACATTTCACTGTTCATGCACATCTCAGAAAACATTGCTTTTGATGTGGAGCAAAAAAAGATGAGCAGAATTTGCTTTATCATGAGCTGGAGGTGGATTAAAGTCAACATCACATGTTCCTTAATAAACAATTTGTGCAGGACATGTGGATGAATGCTTGTAGTCTTCAGTTGTAGCCTTCAGTTCTAAGTTCCTTCCTGTTGTGCCTGTTCATTAGATGAAGGATATTTAGGCTGTCTTCTCTATCTGCATCACATTTATTTGCTTTTTTTATATCTAACCAGCTAAGGAACAGCTGTACCAGGGATGGAGGAATTGGGAGCAGCTGAGTCAAAAGGGTTATGTTAGTAAATATTTTTTTTAAATCACAGAAAAGTAAAAAAGATTATTTTTATTCATCTAAAACGGCACAAGAGAATAAAGATTCAGGCATTTCCTATAGCAGTGGGTAAAACAATTTCATGTTTTAGCAACATGTAGGACATCTTGCAAAATACCCTAGTGTACTCAAGGGCACACATTTTTGCAACATATACTGTTCACAGAAGACAGATTGATGTTAATTAGGAGTGGGTGGTATGCTAGTATAAAAATAAATTTCTTTTCTACAATGTTTTACTGGTAAAAATAGAATTGTAATATGGTGATCAGTGTATATGTGTGAACAAGTGGTGTACTTTTTCTATTTTATAATAGTATTAGGAATTTGCATAATTTATTTAGCTATATAGGCATCAAATTCTGAGCTCTCCCGTGAACATCTTGCTATAATTATGTCAAATTTGATTCTGTTTTCCTGGAGTACATATATATTTTGTTAAAAAGATGTTCTTGAGAATCCAATAGGTGTCAAGAAAACTATTCTGATTATAATCCTAAATGTTCTTATTTTGGAGAAAGCTTAATTGAACATAATTGGATTTCTGAGTAGAAGATGGATAGGATTGGCTGTCACTTATATGCTTTCTGAAGTCTTTTTTTTTCCAATTTACTATTATACTATTAATTTAGGAGAGTTCAATACATTCAACAGCTAAAAAGAGATTTCTTAAAGCTCAAATTCATCTTTATTATCCTTGGAAATAAAAGGTGATGAATTACTTAATCTGCAAAATAAAATACAGAAAGGCATAAGCTGATATTTTAACAATGGAAAAGAATTATAGTGCCAGGGAAAGTAAGTGACGTGTGATTGCTCAGCTTTCCAATATACCTTCATGGAATTTGGGTAGGAAATTTCAAAAGGCCCACGGATTGTATCCTTCTCATTCTATATTACCATCATTTCTTCGTTGTTGGCAATACAGAAGTATTTGTGTCTCACATTCTCAGCTCAAAGGGCTAATTTCCCAACTCGTAATAGTAAGGCAAAAGAAAGAGTTATTGATTTGATTTTTTTTGGTAGCCTTTTGTCTGAATTATCTGCAACAAGGAGCCTGCAAATTTTCTGTCAGCAGCATCTGTCTTAAATAACTTCTCAGCCTCCATATTCTTCCAAATATTAAGGTATACTAATTGAAGAACCTCGCCTTCTTTTTGAATGAATATTCTAAATACAGTTTCTGTGAAACTGATAGAATCCAGTTGAATTTGAGAATTTAATGTAACAATTCAGTTTAAACTTTTCAATGCAAACATTGAATAACAGCCTGTAATAGAGAAACGTCAAAACTCTTAAAACTGCTTTCCTTTTTTGGCCAAATGGAATAGAAAACACCAAGAATGGTAGACTTTTTATAGGTTTCACCTGATTAGTTTCAGCAGGTTCACTATGAAGCACTTTTTAAAAATATTGCCCCTATGTATCATCAAAGACAGAGATTATAGGGTTGAAGAAAAAACAGCACAGCAACCTTCAAATTGACCAACAGGGAGCTGATAGAGAAATCATTCTGAATCAGTGCAAAAACAAATAATAATGTTAATTTATTTTAAAAATAAAAATTCTTTTTAAAAAGTTAAGTTTCCCTCCAAAGTAAAGATTTTAACATTGCCTCACAACCTGTTTTTCTGGGTTGGCATACTTGTTGGCAAGGTTCATTCTTATTCTAGCTTATTCTAGAATGATCTGATATGAGTAGCTTAGGTAGCAGTTAAAAATGTGGTGTTTATTATCACTGCTTTATATATAATACACTATGATGTAAAGCAAGGAGGATGCCCGTAGGCATTCCTAAACCCTAAGATGTTACCATTGAAACTCAATAGAAAAAATCTTTATTTCTCCTTTATGTGGTTACGAGAGTCCAGAGCATAGGGTATACTTCGTCTCCTCGCTGATTGGACTGAGTCTGCCAAAGTTATTTAAGCTCTGCCTCTGTTACTGGCTCCACCCCAGCTTTCAACTCAGTCCTTCAGCCTGGACGGACGTGTTTTTGCGAGCTCTGCAGTTTTGATTTCATTGGTGGTAAAGTGCAATTGGGAAGAGGGAGGTTGGTGCTGGAGGCTATTTCTCCATTTCTGGAGCAGCCTCAGAAGGCTGAGGATGCCCAGCTGCCAAAATAAAGGAAGAAATAAGAGCAGAAAGATTCTGGAAAGCCACTAGAGTTTCTACCCTTAAGCCTCCCAAACAGGGCCAAAATTGTATCATCAATGTCTAGATTGTCTTTCCCATTCATAAAAATGCAGAAAAACACTAACTCTTTTCTCTGACATCAACAAACTTCCTGTAATGACATGTCTCATGACACTCATTGGAAGAATGACTTGCAGCTCTTGTCCCTCAGAAATTTGCTAACTCTTGAAATGAAGAAGTAATTAATATAATATATAAAATAATCTGAACTGAACGTGTTATGTCAGACCCTCACACAATATATAAAACTGAAACTTACTCCACCCCGCCCCATTCCCCAACCCAAGTGTAGTGCCCTGATTTTTACAAGAGACAAGAACAGGACTTCCCCAAATCAAGAAGCATGTGAACAGATGATTAAACTCACTGGCAAAACCATCACATGACTCAATCACTCATACACACACCCTTTGATAAGTTGAGTTTGATCATTTTATGATGCTATAATTGGGAGCAAATGTCTCATTAGTCTTGTAGTTATGGTTGGAATGCAATACTTCTTACAAATGTTTTCAAAAGCCAGCAGCTTTCAACACAATATGTAAAAAGGATCATCAGTGGGATAGTGATGTAGGCACATAAGTGTGGAAGTTGACTAAATTAGTCTATAGCACACTTACTAAAAATCTGACTGCATAGCTAAGAGCTTTGGGAGCTGTACAAGTGGGATTTATTTTCAGACTAAAATGTGGATATCATTTATTTAACATATATTCGTTTAATTAATGAATGTAAGAAACTTGGAATGAATGTGCGCATGAGTGAAACTTCTGGTAACAATGAGATACAAAACAATGAGATATGTTAACTTTTGCACTCTTATGGACAGAAAAGCACTGTGGATTGATTCTCAGTTTGAGAAATGAATAATATAAGCTGTTGTAAAAGCATACTTTGACTCTCTTGCTATTTGGTCTCAGGACTGAAACGGATATGATAGCAACCACAGATAAACTGCTTGCCTGTGTAAGTATTTTACATATGTTCAATCACTCTAAATGCATTTATCTTCTGAGTTAGTCCATCTTCTTATGGGCAGTGATCTAATCTTAAGTACTGTGCAACTCAACACCCAAATGATTTGGCTGACTCATATGGAAAATGCCTCTATTAGCCATCATACAGTAAATGCGTTTGTGTAGAAATCAGATTCATGGACACTTGAACTGATAATTGAAAATATTTTAGGAGTAGAGTGAACTTAGTCAAAAATTGAAAGAGGCTTTGTAAGGAGGAATTGTAAGCCTTCAGTTGTATCAACTGCCCTCACTTTATGATCAGCCGTGAAAATCTAGGGACCACCATTGAGAATAGCTAGATTGATAAGTATGAAATAGAGGAATTTCTTGATAATATTACCACATTTGTGGGACAGATTGCCATCTTTGAGTTAGTCGGATTCTATTAGAAAAGCCATTAGAAAGAGCTTTAAAAATAATCTGTTCTATAAATTTTTAAAATAGTACTAGAAAGTCCATGACCTGTTGGGCAATTGTCATGTCCCTGTTGGAATCTGATCCCAAGGGGCAGACCGAGCAGCTGACAGGGAGTAGGAGTGTGGCTCTGTTGGCTGTGGAAGAAACTGGGGATAGAGTAAGGGAGAGATAGAACAAGGCAGAGGGAATTCAGAGGAAGACCCAGGCCCACCCCCTCTTCATCCTAGCGCATGCAGGGAGGAACGGAGAAGGGAGCAA
>AZIM01003192.1:201213-222670 GCA_000516915.1 Ophiophagus hannah | reverse complement strand
TATATATATGCGCGAAAAAACCTGTCAAATTACAAGACAACCTGGCAAAAGTCAGGTGAACACCAAAATAGTGTAAAGGCTTTGCAAAAAAGTATTTTGTTAGTGTGGGAAGCAAAATGCTGGGCAGATAATCCTTTGGTATTATCTAGCAGAACCTCTCAGTTTTTTATGAGTAACAACTAGAAGCAAATGGACTTATATTCATAATGTTATACTTCTGGAACTGATGTATCACAGAAAGAGGGAATGGGCACCTGTTCTTGTCAGTAATAAATTAGGATTCATGACACTTGCATCCAATTACTATCAGAATTAGTTTGTCAGCACAGATTTTCCACTCACTAGTCTACAGCCTGGTTGATTATACAGTAAGGTTAATTTGCAGCAGGGAAGGAGATTAGTAAGCATAAACAGTATTTAGCACTTTTCTCCACATACATAACACAACAAATGAAATACAGCAAATATTAGAAGGATAAGACCAATAAAATGATTCCCCTTTTATTTACTGGCACTAAAAGGTGGTGGGAGGGAGGGGGAAAACCAGACTATATTCAGAAAAGTTCCTTTTAATGTAGATATGGCAATATGTGGATATATTCTCTATGTAAAATATTGTTTGCCTGATATAAATGCAAATATGAGAGCCAGTTCTGGAATGAAATAGCGCTGACAAGATTAGACAGGGTTCATGGTGGGAGATATTCTGTTTGTGGCAGAATTATACTGAGTGCTTACCAACTGCCAAATTCACATCCATCTGGTATGCAAGAGAGATAACCCTTACGTAAATGAGCAATGCTGGATAGTAATTCAAGGACACATTTGATTGACATATATTCTTGGAAACAAATTGTTGCATTATGCTCTGTGTTCTTAAAGTTTAAAACATTTAAGGCTAATATTTAGGTTTTTTATTGCAGATAAATATGTAGACCTTTTCCACTTGAAGAAAAAACAATCTGATAGTTTTTATTCCCAAGCATCCTCCCTTTATGAAAAAAAAAGGTTATCAGGTCAGTAGATACACAAACTGATTTTTTTTAAAAAAGAATGTACATTAATAAATAGGCTCAGGGCAACACAAATAACACGATTAGAATATGCTGCTGCAACTCTCTCTCGTATCTGGCATATTTTGTCCATATTACTGAGTGGATTTAAAACAAAAACATGTTAATTTCGATGCAAAAACCCTGAAACACTTGTGTCGTTTCTGGCCACATAAATCTTTAAGGATAGGAATGGGACAAAAGATACTTTAAAGAATAATATTGTATGATGTCTTTCCTCAAAGCCAAGTGTTTGAAGTCTATACCCTGTTATAATCCTGTGAGGGAAAAATATAGTTTAATATTTTCAGTATAATGGGAAAAAAGAATGTAAGTTGGTACCATTGTGTGTCACCTTCCCCTGAAGCTCTTACTGGCTTGCAATATTTTCATGTGGCAAATACTTGGAGAAAAATTATATTCCTTATATTGAACAATATACATTTAGAAAATTTAATTAGTTCACCAACTCATTTTAATTTGCCCCGAGAACATCATTCAAAAACAACAACAATTTTGAAAAAGATAAACTGTGGGTTCATATTGTCTAAAAAAAGCAATACAAATTTTGCATTTATTCTATTTGGATGATTTAAAATTACTTGGAAGAACAAAGGCTGAACTAATTTCCTTACGTCAAAGCAAAAAAGACTTCTGTAAGATATTGGAATTCAGTTTAGCATTGACAAGTGTGCAGCCACAGCCATAAAGGCAGAGAAAATTCTTGGAGATAACTGAATACAGCTTAACAATGAAGATTTGATAAAGGCGATAATACCAGAAGAAGGTTGCAAATATTTGGGAAATTAGAAAGCTTCTGATTTATTACACAATCAAGTCAAGAAAACACTTCTACCAAATATATCAAAAATGTTTTGAAATCAAAATTAAATAGTGGAGACATCATTAATATATTTATTGATTAATAATTAATGAATACCATGGTTCTTTCTATTATTTGATATACAATAGAAATACTCAGATGGAATTTGGTAAAAAAACCTTATAACAATGCATTAACAACGGAACATAGTAGCAAAATCTTGAGCTTCTTGATCGGTTACCAATTCAAGAATTGGAGAAATAATGCTTCAACTTAAACTGGTGAGAATGGTCTTAGGTACAGATACTGTATGGGCCTGCAGCAATGAGGGATGCCAGAATGTTCAGTTCTGAACATATTCCTTCAAGGTGAATCAATTCTCACTACAGCATGCATTCCCAAAATTAAAGAGCTTTAAAAAGCAACACACTTCGGTGATGGTTGTTGATTTTTCTAATTAAAAATATATTTACAGCAGATGACAAAGAACGATTTGTTTTAAAAAGAAAGAATAGAGATAGCTCATGTAGTTCAATAAAAGACTAAATGGTTATTCACAGCTCATAAAATCTATTTTGATTGTTAAAAATTTAGCAATGAAAGTTCACAATCAAGAAAGGATGTAACAAGCTGCATGAATTTAAGCTGATGCCTTGCACCGCAGAAAACATTCCGCACATTTCTAGTTATTATTCCTAGATATATACTGTACTATGATTTACCAGTTTTCTATTTTAAGGAATTAAATAAAATCTAATTGCCTCAAAATTAAATTCCTCAGACAAGGCAATTAAAATGACATCAATTGCTATTATTATCTACTTTGTAATGATTTCTTATTCATCTTGCTTCAGCTGTTCTTTTATGAACTTATTATTTGTAATAATTTGCAATAATTCTTTTGGCCCTCATTGAAAATATTGTTTCCATTCATGTTTTTCCTTTCTCCTCCATCATTCTCTATATTCTGCGTTACCATGCCATGCTATTCTAAATGCCATTTCCTCTTTCTCTTTTAACACATCTGCTGTGATAATCATTCTTTCTACCAGTGAGACATCCATTTTTGGATCTGTAGAAATGAATAGCATATAAATAGGGACACATTTAAAAAAAACAGATGAGACTAAAATGTGATTCTTTTCTTGATTGAAACCTTTAGAATTACATAGCTGAAAGTGCCATTTATTCATCAAGTCTCTGTTCAGTGCAGAAATCTAGTTAAAACATCTGTGAAATAATCTTTTTTTTTCAATATTAGAAAGTTGTTTGATTACATATTTGAAATACAGCAGCCAAGAGATATAGAATATAATTTTAGCATGAAAGAAAATAATCTGTCTTGTTGAATATTGGTTTGCACAAGGTAAAATTGAGAAAATAAGACATAATAATTATAAAAATGAATAATAGAAATATTCTGGATTATTGTGATGACCCAGGGCAAGGCACAGAGGCAACACAACAGCTGATAGTTCAAAATGCCCCTTTATTGGGACAACTTTCCTCCAAACGCTCCCACGTTTATGGCAAGTCTGGGAGCAAAGC
Source organism: Ophiophagus hannah (assembly GCA_000516915.1). Taxonomy (NCBI): domain Eukaryota; kingdom Metazoa; phylum Chordata; class Lepidosauria; order Squamata; family Elapidae; genus Ophiophagus; species Ophiophagus hannah. Next base: position 219,247 of record AZIM01003192.1, on the reverse strand, counting down.
GCTCACACACAGCATCTGTCTGCGAGTAGTCCAGAAAAATGCTATTAGCACAATGGGAAGAAGCCCAGTGGGTCAAGAGAACCAGTCAAGGAGTCAAATGAAGCAAAGGAATAATGCAATTATAAGGCAAGAAGTCTCAGTCCCCAGGTGTGCCTTGTGAAGAGGGGTGGGGTGCTCTCCTCTCGAGTTGTCAGGTTGGCTCCAGCTTGTCCTCCTCCGTGGATTCAGGCTCTGACAGGATTGTGACAATTATGATTTTGGTGCAAGAAGAAATCAGTCTTCTGAAAGTACTCTACAGGAAGTTTTTGTATTTGCACACATAAGATATTGAATCAAGTTGGAAAAAAGAAGAGTTAAACCTTCCATACTGAAGTCATAAGCATTCCTTGGGATTTTTTAATTTTCCCACAGGGACATGGATAATTGAATTTTGATTCATTGGTTGTGATAAGAATTGACTAACCATCTTGTCATCCAAGCCTGACATCATGGCTAAAAGTGAATGACTGGCTCAAAGTCACATAGCCAGTTTTTCTTTTTTATATTTGTATCTTTGGATGTCAATCCTAGTACATAGATTGGTGTAAATAATCGAACAAATAATTATTTATTTCTGAAATCAGAAGAATATTGCATATAAACATGCATTCTTGTACATATTTACTATTCAGAATATATATTTGCATATATAAATTTAAATTCTAAATTGAACATATACAGTTCTGTCTATTTCCATTTATTGTCTTNTGGTACTTACAGTATATTTAGATGTTTTTTATATTTTATCATTCTTAATTCTTCATCCTGGGAATTTGGGATAAGTTATTACATTTAATTTCTATGAAGTAAGTTACAATAATGTACAATCTAAAAGTTATTTTTCTTTCAGTGTTTTAATTATTCCTGCATTGCAAGGGTATTTCTATGTAGCTTTCTTATAACAAATTTATGGAACTATATATTTCACTTTCTCAAAATTCTTTAGGGAAATTATTCAGTTCATTTTACACTGCTGTTCTATGATTCATTCACATAACAGCTCATTCTTGAAGTAATGAAGCATAACATTCTTCAGTTGCTAAAATAATGCCATATTAATGGTAGTTAGAGCAAATAATGAACAGTCTGGATTCAAATGAATTATATGATTCCATAACTATTTGAGATTACCTAATATACTCCATGTCCTCCCAGTGTTAATCATAACAGTAATTTAAATTCACTTGCAGATTATGAGGTTGCAGTAGGAAATTATTTCTTGTTTTCAAAAAAAGATATTTTACAGAAAACATGCACAACTGATATAGACTCATATGAGACCTGTTGATTTTTCTTCTTTAGTATATAGAAACTGATGAACAAATTTACCAGTGAAATTATTCTGATCATGGGTAGTTGCTTCTAATGAAAATGTACACCTAAACTTTATTCTGGCTCAATTTGTCATGTTGTAAAATGGAAAGATATCCATTATATTTTAATTTTCCACTTTTCCTAATTTCACTCTGATGCTTAATAAATATAAGCTTATTTTTCAGATCATACTGAAGCAGATTTCTGGATCTTTGTCAGTTGGACTGAGCACAATCAACAGTTAGTCTATAGAAATACTGGTAAATTATCCTGAATGTTATAAGAACCACTGGACTAAAGAAACAATATGTGCTACTAATTTTTAGAACAGCTACGAATAATCAAAATCAGCTTTTGCTTATCATAACACATTCATTTTTTGAATGTTCTGTCATTTTCACCACGGGCAGCTGCCATCCTTTTCATTTTGGTATTTGTGAATTATTTGTAGCTGAAAAATTGGCAAGTAGATAGGAGAAAAGATCATTTTGTTGACTGACAATTGTACTTAACAGTGTTTTTGGAGAAGTGTTAAATGATGCAATACATTTCTAGTCAGGTCAACCACATGGATTGGGCCTGGCCGTTTTGTTTTGTTTTGTATTTTAGAGAAAGAATTTTGAGAATTTCTAATTTAAGTGTGCCAAGGGCCTCTTTTAGTGCCTAAAGATTTATGGTTTCCTGCTCAAAATGAAGGGAAACTGTGCTGCCATATTTTTATCAGTGATCAAATAAAGCAATGCTTCCCAAACTTAATGGGAAGATCTTATACTCTCCCATTCATATCTTAGCTCTTGTAGGCATGGTTTTAACACAATTTTTAATATTTTAATTTCTGTTCATTTAATCTTTTAACTATTTTTATTTGTTTTTATCATTTGTAAGCCAGCCAGAGTCACATAAATTGAAAATAAAATAAAATACTTGGGTAAATTATCAACAAATTGGGTAAAAGTGCTTTTTCTTTGGGTAATGCCACACAAACTCATTATCCATCACAACAGATATTTACATTAACATAGCTAAATATTTCCCAAAGTATTCCTGTTAGGACAAAAATTAATGAAATTACCAATGATAATTTGTTGAAATGACATAAAGATTATTCAATAGGGTTTTTATAATACAAGTAGTCCTTGACTTAGGATTCACCTTGACAAATGGAATATTACTGGTCAGGCTTTCCAATAAAGTAATTAAGAAACAATTAATAAGCATCTCGTGTTAAATATATCAAGTTTTTCATGTTGACATCATGTTTGATTGATTGAATGTTTAACAAAAATCTATACTCACAATACTCACTAAATTCTTTAAAATCAATTCTTTCTTCCAAAACCATATTCATAAATGTATTAATATTAAACCAAAATGCAATGATGATGATACTAGACCATATCAAAACTGTAAGTGGCCCCTTCAGAATTTTATACCTGCAGCATAATAAACTTGTCAGCCAATCCTTTCCAGGCTATTTGAGTTTTGAAGTTATTGCACCTTTATATATTGCTTGCCACTGATATATACTTGACCTATCCATCTTCTTTGCATAGCTATTTATCATACTAAAGAATATGGGCTTTTGTTGGGGATGGGTGAAATACATATTAAACTGATTGTGGAAAGTGTACATAATAAGAGGGATGGCTACTTCATCAAACTTAATGGATTTGCTGTGAATTGTATTCTCTTTTAAAGCATTTGTTCTCCAAATAATGTGGCATAAGATATTATGTCTATTTCTCCTGTACTCCTGACTTCTGGCATTTTTTAAAAAATAAAATCATAGCAAGTATGGTTGCAATTTAAACTTTCAAGTTTTCAAGAAGAAAGAAGCGAGTTTAGGGAACTATACAATAACTTGTCTCTAAGAAGCAGAATTCAGGTTATAGAAAAAACATAAGTAGCAAACAGATCAAATAAAGAGGAATGCATTGTAAAATTTCCCAAGTCAAACTGTCTTAAAGAAATTCTTTTCTCTTAGAAACAGGTTATTGTCTGCTACAAAAATAATGAGAATAATATTTCAAAAGTGTTTTGTGAAGAAGAATAAGTGATAACCTTCTGGTGCTCAATACTATGTTTTGATAAGATGGATGTATAAAAAGTCATGCTAGTGTAACATTAAAAATGAAACGTGCTGTACAAGGAACAGTCCTGTTCAATATTGACAGGAGCTTGTGATCATTCTGCAGACAGATAATTCAGTAAATTGATTTATATATAAAATGCATGTCATTTACTTCCTGCATGTACAATGTCATGGTGAAGCCAGAAAATTTGCAGATAGTTGGTTAAAGTCTGCTCACAGAAGCCAAAAAGGACTGGGATAGAGAATGATTAAGCAGCTACCAATCAATGAGCCCTCTTTAAAAGAGATTGGCAGTTTAGAATCATGATGAATAGAAGAGAGATGGGAGTGGGGGGGGAGAGAGGGAGAGGAAGAAAGTTATGAAGAGGGAAGGCCAGATGAGAAAGAAGGACAAAGCACAACCCCTTGGTAATTTGTTCATCATCAGTTTCTTGTTTCATGTTTTTTCNCAATTGTCACAGAAGATTTCTCAGAGCCATATCTTCTTTTACAGTATATGGCTATGACATAATATTGGGAAAGTTAATATACTCCCCAAACAAACATTTTAATATCTTAGTAAATATGAAAACAGTATGTTTAGAATATAATAAAGGAATTACACAGGTTTCACTAATTGCTTTGTTGCCAATCATTGTACAATTATGTTAATAGCACTAAAGGGCCAGTACTATTTGCCTAACTTATACAGGAGTATGTACAACACAAGATGTAGATTGTCTGTTCCTTTTATCTATGAAAGTAGTGGACAGCCAGAATAAACCTGCTCTTCATATTTAAGTCTTAACATTGCATGCATGGCAGGCTTTGTGCATGGCAGATGTTTCCCCTCAATATGTATTTCCATACCTATATGCTGCCTCAATGTTGTACTCCTAATATACTCTGGTAAGTGGATTTTGGATAGCCAGCTGTGAGGATAATGGATACTGTACTTCAACTCATCTGATGGAAATAATGAGAATTGTAACCTTATACTGGCAGGATAGCAACCTGGGTAAGTGTGTGTGTGTGTGTGTGTGTGTGTGTGTGAGCCTAATTCCTTGCTGTGGTATTTATTATTATAGTGTTAGCATGAACATCATTTACAGCCTTAGGATACAAAAAGCGATCCATGGGACAAATGTTATAGGAGGGGTGTTGTCTCCAAGTGTCCCAAAATAGGAAACAATTAATTTGGGGCTAACTTGCACAATCCATAGTCTTGTACCATTATTTTTCTACTTCTAGATACTGATACATTTCACAATACAATTTTAAGAGTTTTCACAGGCCCATAAAGTTTGCTATATTAAGCATTGAAACAAAGAAAACAGATGTCATCTAAAGTGACACTTTCTTTTTCTTCTTTCTCTCTCCATCATGCTTTTCCTTTTTCTACAGATGATGATGATGTGATGATGATGGTGATGTGTGTGTATGTGTGTGTAAGAGAATGTATGTGTGTGTAAGAGAGAGGGGCTAATAGGAAAGAGAGAAATTTTGCTGTCAACAGGCTGCCACATGAGCATGTATTTATTTCACATATTGAAACCCTGGAAGTTTCCACAGACCATATAGTAAACTAGTAAGCTGCAGACTGTGTAGGATAGAGGGAGAGAATTTTTAGGCTCCCAGGAATGATTAAAATTCTTAATAATCTATATAGGTGTCACTGGTTGGTTCATTTCCTGCCTTTTTAGCAACATATTTGATTAATGGTATCTTGTCATGTACATGTTGCATTGAGACTTTATGTGAGAACTGAAAATTACATTGGAAGAAATCAAGGGTGGTGAGAGGAGATGGTTTAATCAATCAGCTTTTTTCTTTTTTCTTTTGTCATCTGCTCCACTTTAGACACATAAAGTTAATTTGTCAAAGAGTCTAACCAATATGTTTTACCATGCCCTTCTGAGAAAGTCAATGGTGAACAACAAGACTGTCCTCTATTTGATCCATTTCTTCTGTTTCCTACAGCATATTCTTTTCGTTGTCATCCCACTCTACCAGAGGTCGTATTCAGCAGGTTCTGACCAGTTGTGGAGCACTGGTAGTGGAAATTTTGAGTAGTTCAGANATTTGAATCTCACAACTGCACTCTACTGAGATATACTACATGTAGTTGATAAACCTATTTCTGATAGTACTAAAAAAGATTATAAAGTATAGGTTCTCAAAATTAGCAAGTAACTTTGAATCAAATATAATATCTGCCTAGTGTTCTGGAAAAGAAATGTCCTAACCAGGATTGTTTTAAAAAGTACAGATATTAAAGAATCTCATGAGAAAGCTATGTTGTATTAACCCCAGCAATTTATACTGTATATTGGCAGACTACCTGCAACTCTCTATTTTCCTGACTTCTCTAGGTATGCAAAAATTAAATTTGATACTACGTATATCAACAGTTTATGTTCTATCACTGAACTATAGCTGGAGAAGAGTAAGGAGTACTTCTTCTGGGAAGATTTTCTTTTCGCCCAGGTTAGATTAAAACTATATTACTTCACATAACAACTGAAATATTGAAGCAAGACAGAAGTAAACAATAAAATTTCCCTTAATTTATTCCATATTCAAATGAAGATTGTGGTTGTGAAAGATTTTCTATAGAGAGTACTTTAATAGGACCCAGGAAAAAATATCCTTTGTCACCTTATAGATCTAGTTTCTTCTAAATTCCTTCTCACCTAACTAGTTTCTTCCTCTTACTCCTAATATGTATTAGGGAAGCAAAAGCTGTTCCCATTCTCTGAAGCCACACTCTCTAGTATTGCTTGCAAGTGGTTTAAAGATACAGTGTTTTTCCCCCACTCTTGTTCTTTTTCTAGGGTGGAATTGCAGTGCCAAGAGAAGTTTGGGTTGATAGTTCATCTAGAAGATTGGATAAAGTATTATGCCTTATTTTGATCCTAATGGCATTTTCAGGAAATGTAAGTAGTTCTAATATTTAAATCATAAATAATCACAAAACAATACTAATATATCAGGAAAAATGTTTTACTTAAAGCCTCAGCAGGAGATAGGGAGATTGTTCCAACACTAAGACAAACAAGCTAACTTAGCTTCAATGAAATTAAGACATGGCCATCTAATTAGAAAAAATATCAATGGCATTTTGCAACTGAATATTTAAAGCACTATTGTTTTTTGTGTTCTGACTGCACACAAATCTATTTGTGAGGTATATAAACATGTATAAATGAAGATGTGAATCTGACTAGCTAATCTGATATGCTTTGCAAGCAAAATGGTTGTTTTAAATATATGTGATTAATAACATATTAAATAGTTACATACATAAATCATAGGTAGAATCATATTAGCATCTCTGTATCACTTAAAATGCATTTTACAAAATTAATCCTTAATTTTCAAATATGCAACAAGCAAGAAATGTACGTATATGAGTGAATCATGCAGGTATTTGCAGAGAACATAAAGCATCAAATAACACTAAGGAAAACATATTTAAAGATCATTAATAAGTGCTGGGGATGTCATGGACTTGAGAAAATTAAACCTGCTGGCCAAGCACATATTCTTTTTTTAGGTAAAATACAGTCACTGTGTTACTATGGAAACCACTTGTTAGCCAATTATTTCTGGATATAGTGACATTTTGGGAATGATCTTGTGATAAAGAATGATCATAGATGGATGCAGACTTTCTTCTGCAATAATGAAATTCAGCAGTATTTCTAACAAGAACAAAACCCTGCAGAAATACAGAGGAAGACTCTGAAAACTGGATTTAAGAACTTTAAGAGTACTGACAGATTCCTCATAAATCTGAAGGAAGCAATTGGAGTACAGATATTGCAACATGAGAATTATCTTCTTGTGACTTCTATTTAAGCAGAAAAAAAGTGCTCAAGTAATATAACTTTTTACCCATAAAAAGTACTGGACATCGTGATGCTCCTCATAAACACAGCACACAAATAGTTAAGACAGCTTAAAAATCCCCTTATCAAATTACATAACGGGTCATACGATGATGATGCTTCCCATTTACTGTGTCCTGTCAGTTGGGCTTCTTCTGAATACATAGTTTAGCAATCTTTTTTAAAAAATCTGTGCACAAATGTAAACAGGTTCCAGGTATAAAAGAAGGATGTAGTTTGAAGCAGAAGGAAGTGATTATTAAATAATAAAAAACCAAGCACCCTCCCTACCTTATACTGCAAGGCAATGACAGTGGTGACAATGAGTCCTGTTCTGTCCTCATAGCCTGCAGCATCTGAAAGCAGCTTGTATGCGTGGAACACAAATGGCAGTAGGCAGAATGGATCTGGCTTCTCAGAGTGAATATAGCAAAAAGTATGGCCAAGCACACTTCTGCAGGCAAAAACAGCAGAAGGACTGTAATTAGAAAGTTATTTTAATAGTTCAGGGAGGGTGTTCTGCCTTTCCCCACACATTTTGCAAAGCATCTTCTCTAATTGCTTTTCATAACCCTGCAAAATTATATTAACATAAAGACATGCGAGTCATAAACATTTGGCACTGAACTTCTATTTTAACATTTGGACTACCCAGGCCCTAAATTTCAAATGTTAACATTACTATGATTCATAAGCTTGATCTTAATATTGTAATGGCTAACCATTGCAATGGAGGAAGGGAGCTGTAGGCTAGCTGGCGATTTAAGATATCCTACAACATTGTATCCTGATGGGCATGAAGTGTTTTGAGACTGGAATATGGTCCAGAAGTTTGTTTTCTGCCTAGTCATTCTTGCTTGCATTTCCCTAGAGTGGCACCAATTAAAGGAGCGGGTCTGCATCATACAGGATTGAAGGCAAATTCACTAATCATATTCAAAGTTATTGTTTTGAAAGTTTCTAGTAGCTTAGAATTAGTTAATGAGCAATTTTTCTGGGTGATTAGTAAATGACATTAACAAACCTAGTGTTTAAAAGGCATGGACTGTAGTTGTGAGGATGATGACTTCCTGTCGTCTCCCAGTGCACAAACCCATGGGAGACTACTGTCATACAGTCTCCTCACAAGAAGCAGCCATGCAGTACATATGTGAACAATCTCCCTTCCTCTGTTTGTCCAGAGAGGAACTGAATTTCTCTTCATTCTTTGTCTCAGTTGTCAAGTCTGCTTTTGCAAAGATGTCCTCAGTATATCATTCCTCCCAAGGGAAGTTCCCTGGCAGGCTTATATAAAGTATCTCCCACAACCATTAAAAGTCTGTCACTAAGTTCAGAATTGCAGTGTTGGAACTACAAATCTCTGCTTGGGAATTAATTCAAAAATCTGCCCACCTTCATTTTGGAAACATCTAGGGAAAAAGAAATCCCGCCTAATTAAATAGTTAAGTCAACTGCCAAGTTGTTCTTCATGTTAGGAAAACTTTCCCAGGATTTAACCAGAATCTGTCTTTCTGGAAGCTAAATTCATTAATTATGCCCGGTCCTCAGGAATGACATGCATTTGAGGAGGCTAATATATCTTTTCCTTTCTTAATTGTTTTAGTTATTTTCTTCTTCCCTCTCACCTCCTGTCCCCAAACCCTGGGTTGTAGTTGTTTATGCATGAAAGATATATAGTATTCTGTTTTCATGCAGGGATACAAGTATGCCATGAAAATGATAGATTGTGTCATTTCATCTTCATTTCTGTGTATTAAGGTACCACTAATATATTATTTATTCATAGTAATTTTTTAGCAGCTGAAGTTCACTGAGTTCCTACTTAGAACAGGGCTGTTAAACTTGTGGCCCATGGCTGGAGGCGTCACACACTGGCCACGCCCCCATCCGGTTTAGCAAAGGGGAAAAATGTCCTGATACATCATGTGACACTGCCATGACAATGCAAGTTGGACACCTTTGACTTAGAGGAAAAAGATAATTTTCCTTTCCTTAATATTCCCTGTCTATTCTCCTGTTTACTTCTGTTTAATCACTCAGTGAATTTACTACCACAAAAATAGATACCTAGTTGGGCTTCAAAAAAGATAGGTAGGGACATTTTCCATATGTAATCTATTTTAGCATCCAAGCTTAATTTGGGACCAAATCCCTTAGCAGCTCCATGGACATCATATTACATTTTCATGTAATTTTATTTAATTCTCAATGCTGGGTTAAAATAAGAAAAAAATAGCATTGTTATTGGTGTCAACTATTACCCACTCTGTCATTAGAAAGTTACAAATGATTGCCTCCCACAGTAACTTACAAATATTTTAATTATCATGTGATCTTTTTAGTGACAAATTCTACCAAGCATTTTTTCCCCCCAGGTAATTCTTGACTTGCTTTGTTGCTTTTTCCTCATAGTGGAGAAAAGCACAAGTCAATAAACTATTTTTAGCTTAAAATAATCAATAGGAAAGAGATTTCCTTTTATCCCTTAAACAAGGAGCAGGCTTAATAAGAGAGGCAGAGGGATTATAGAGGAAATTCCTAATACTCTATCTATATCTCACTGCCTCTTGCAGTTACTAGATTATGAGGTTCAGAAAATCAGTCAATGCAACTGAAGTTTTTAACAGCAGGAACATATGAAATATTAGTTTAGTGCACAAATTCTTGCTTTTAAGACAAAGTAAAAAAAAATAAATCTAGTCAAGCACATAACTTCAGACTTCACAAAAGAGGATTTGAATAAATTTAGAGCAATAATACCCTAGTAAGAAAAGTTAATAAATAGAGAAGCTAAAAATTGGTGAGAAGAGATAAAATAACAAAAGCACAATTACAAATAATTCCAATTAGGAGAAAGAAAGAAAAAGAAAAGCAGCAAAACCCATCATGGCTGTACATACAGAAATAGAGAGTCAGATCACAAGAAAAGAGTACAGACAGGTAGACAGAAATTAAAGAACAATATAAACCAGCAATAGTTAGGGATGCTAAGAATAATGTAATAGAAATAATATCAGAAATATTTCAAAATAGAAATAAAAAATAAAGAGTACAGTAATATTAGCTGCTTGGTGAAAATGCACTTTTGCTAACTCTTAACAAGGAAATGGCAAAGCTATGTAATTTATTTTGATTCAGTTTTCATACCATATGTGTTCTACCAAGTAATTGTGAAGAGCAGAATAAAGTGGGGAGGGGGAATAAAACTCTTGATTTTCAACATTAAACTACACCCTTGAATGCTGAAGGAATGACTTCATGGCTTGTGCATATCCTTATGTATTATCTGTGGAAAAATACTGGAAAACTTTAAAAGGAATAAAAATATCGTCCCTGTCCTTAAAAACAAGGGAAATGATGATCCCACAAACTATAGACCAGTCATCCAGACATGAGTGCCTAGGAAGATATTTAAAGAAAGTGAGCACCTTAGATCTGTAAACAACATGAAACCACTACTTTTGTCAGCATAGATTTGTCAAAATAAAGCATGAAAGGATATTTTGCTTAACCGATTGTCGGAATGTAATACCATGAGTTCAGCCGGATATTAGTTTTGATATTTTGATATTGACAAAATACATTATGACATGCTAATTTCAAGGGCATTAGGTTTACTCATACAGTAAATGAATACATTCGCAATCATACCCCAAGAGTGCTCACCATTCATCCATAAACAAATTACAGAGAGAAGTTTAATTGTAGTGTAATATGTTGTGCTAACCAGAATCAATCCAGGGTCAATATATATTAATGAATTGGATGGCTAGGTGGAAGAAATACATTTCAGACTTTTAGTTAGCATACACATTTGTGTAGGATAGTTCAGTGGTGGTATTCTACTGGTTCAACGAGTTCAGCCAAGCTAGTAGCAGCGATGAGCAGCGGAGACTGAACCGGTTGAGAGACGGTGAGACGACAACCCGGGTGGGTGCCGCCTAGGCTCCCATACCCACTTTTATCCTCTGAATTTGAAGCGCAGCTGCTAAGCGTGGCACAGCAGAGTGCCGCATGGCAGCTGCTGAAGTGACTGGGAGAGTGCAGGCTTGTAGGAGGTGAGTTAGAATGCATCTGTGCCTGCGCAAAATGCGCGTATGGTGCGTGCACGCAAAGTGTGTGCATGTGTGCAAAGCATGCCCACCAAGCCATGCCCACCAAACCGGTGGTAAAAATATTTGAATCCCACCACTGGGATAGGTGATATCTTAGAAGTCAGAAGTAAAATTGAGACCTGATAACACAGATTATCAAAATTGGCTGAATGGAACAGAATGACATTAAGGAGTGTGCTGACCAGCTGGTCTCTATTCTTACATCTTCAATCTTTTGCTGCATCAGGCCATGGTTCCATCAAGTTTTAAGACTGCAATGACTGTACCAGCCCCCCAAAATCTATAATTACATGCCTTAATGATTACTATCCCGTTACTCTCATTTGTCATAAAGGGCAATATTGTTTCATGCCTTCTCCTTACATTTGACTCATTACAGTTTGCTTATTGGAAGAACCGCTCTATAGATGATGCACTTTCTTGTGTGCTTCATCTTAGTTTGGCACACCTGGAGGAGAAGAACACTCATGTGCGAATGCTGTTTGTTGATTTTTGTTTGGCGTTCCAACACAATCATTCCTCAGCGTTTGGTGAACAAACTGGGCCTATTAGGTTTTAATACTCCTTTATGTAACTGGACCCTTGATTTCCTTATTCGCAGGCCCCAGTTTGTGCGAATTGGAAGAAAAGTTTCCAATCCCATATCCTTGAGTACAGGGCCATGTCTGTTACTGTTCACCTTGATGACCCATGACTGCTGTGCCAAGTCTTCAAGGATCCATATTGTGAAGTATGTAGATGACATGGCAGTGGTGGGGCTTATCCGGGATAACAATAAAAATTCTTATAGGGAGGAGGTGAAGGCTTTGGTGGACTGGCACAATAAAAATAACCTGGTTTTGAATGTTAACAAAACAAAGGAGATCATTGTTGATTTTATAAAGAACCAGCATAGTCATAGTCCACTCAGTATCAAGGCTGCAGTTGTGGAGGTGATCAACAGTATTAAATATCTAGGGGTGCAGATAACTAACAATCTGAATTGGTTTATCCACATGTCATCCTTAGTGAAGCATGCAAACCAGCGTCTTCATTTCCTGGGTTGGATGAGGAGAAGACATCTTTCTCCTTTTGTCCTGGCCACTGTTTACAAAGGCAGAATTAAAAGTGTGTTAACAAACTGCATCACTGTTTGGCTTGGTGGCAACAGTGCCTTAGATAGAAAGTCCATACAGAGAGTGGTAAGGACAGCTGAGAAGATTATAGGAAGCTCGCTCCCCTTTATTGAGGATACTGCTTATAAGCGCTATGTGCTTAGAGCTCAAAGCATTGACTGTGATGGTTCTCTATGTCATGTGTGTTTTATGTGGGTATATGTGTAATGTTATCTTTTGAGAGCTGAATGCAATGAAATTTCATTGTAATGTATGCTGATTAGTATACATTTAAAGTGACTATAAAGATTTTATTCTATTCTATTCTATTCTTGATACTTGATCTTGAAGGCTGCCTCAATAACAGTATAATTTTCACACTATTTTGCTTCAGAGTAATATTGTGTTCCCAAATTGAAATGGACCCTTCAGAAAGATGGTTTTGGGAGCAGGAGGTTAACAGTTTGACAGTAAATTATTTTAAAGTAATTGAACAGGGATGTGATAGCATGCTTTAAATGCCTAAAAAAATCTATAAACAAGAAGAAGAGTCATTCTCTTTTATGACACTGTGTCAGAATTCTGTTAGTAGCATGAGGATCTCAAGCAGAAATGTGAAGAATGCATACATTTGTCATTAATGACTGAGTATGAGAAATAGAAGATCAGAATAGACAGGTGGGTTGGTTTAATGGATAAGATCCTGGCCTAGAAACCAGAAAACTGTAAATTGTAGTCTCATCTTAGGCATGGAACCAGCTGAGTGACTTGGACCATTCATTCTCATCCCAACTCACCTCACAGTGATAAAGTTTTGGGGAAAAGAGAATAAAAAGGAAGGAGTATTAAGTATATTTCCAGTCTTGAGTTATTAATAAAAAACAATAAAGCTGGGATTAAAACATAAAAAAATTGTCCTGTTACATAGGACAATTGAGAGAAGTGAGCACTAATGTACACTAGAGATAAAAGTTCTTTACTATCTTCAAAATTGCAGTCATCTAGTTATGCACAATTACATCCATGTTTTATTTCCTACTTACATAGAAGAATGCATACTTTTAATTTTGGCCATAATACCACTAAAAAAACTCATTGGTGTGATTTGTAGCACTTAATGTTTTGATACACAAATAAATTACTTAAATGAGCACTCAGAACTTACATTTGAATATAGCCAGACTGTAATATTGATTTTCTTTGGGGAATCATAATTTCAATATCTAATTAAGCATGTAAATCTGCCTAGATCAGAAGAGTGTTGGTCTGGCTCTTTTCTTTACTTTCATTAAATTATCATACAGTCAGATCAGAAAAAAACAGAAATTTGATATTTATATTCATTAATCACTTTAGACTGCATGACAGCTAATGATCAAATGTAAAACATTAGTACAATTATAATTACAATTTTCACGCTGCTGAAGTAAATATTATTACTCTTTTTATTACTGTTTATATGATAGTTTTATTAACTTTGTGAATTGTGTATCTTAATATATTCTCAATAATAAAACAGATTTAATTAAGTTACACATGCTGATATTTCTGCAAGCACTTTAATATAAATTTTGGAATCAGAATTCCAGCATTCTTTGATGCAATTTTATTACCTGATAACAAATAAATAAATATATCAATATTGTACAATTTGTATATTCACTGTGATTTCAAATGTGTAAAACTAATCAAATATAATTATGTCCATTAGATTTACATCCTTCACAGCATTAATTCAAAAGATTTAATTACATAATATTTCTCAGTGTTTATTTTTTATACTGTCATAATATATTTTTCCTCTTTAGAAAATATTTATTTTCAGAAGCCTATAATAATGATATTATGTTATAGGTTGTATTCATATATATAATAGCGTAATTGCTACAATATTGTACATAGCTATAATTATCAGTTTTTAAATTTGGCATTTTATTAAGCCAACATTTGACAATGAAGAGTTTAATGGATCATGTTGCAATCCAAGTTACTCTTTATAATATTATGTACTTTCTGCAGTTAATTTACCTAACTATCCCAAATACGTCAATGAATAAAAAAAATAGCTTATAATTTTCTTACTCTTTGAAGTGGAAATAAAGCTATAAATTGATGTATTTTTTCATTTTTTTCCTATGCATTAAGATGGAAGAATAATTAATCATATGGAGTTTGCGTAATTTGTATAAGGTAGATTAACATTTATTTATTTTTGCTAGTGGTGTTATGAAAAGAAAAACCATAAAATAGTTCCAAAACCTTCACTTGCTTTATAACCAGCATTTTATTCGGTTTGTGGAGATGACCATGTGCACTTGAAATAAATAGAAGTACGACAAATTTATAACAATTTTTAAAAGTAGTTTTCTTTCTGCAAGAAAAATATGGATTGACAAATGACTATTTTTATAAAGGTTTGTCAAACAATCAAGGAGAAAGAAAGGCAACTTTCTGTAAAAATAGGATCATAGCAAGCTGGGTGCTATGTACATATTGAAAATTATTATTTCAGTCTACATAGATAATATGTCTTGCAAACGGTTTCTGTTCTCACTCAGCAGGCCAAAATCTGCATGCAAATTATTACTGTTTCTCCAGGACATCACATGTAAATAAGAATATGTTTTTTTTTAATCTGTGAATGCATTTTTGAAAGTTGTTTAGAATGAAGACATCAGACATTTCTGAGAAAGTAATGTTAACACTCACCATAAACATAAAACAAACCCATCTGTAGTGAAAAAAAAAGCATCTTCCAAACAAAATGGAGGCTGTACTGTATCATTTTGCCATGAGATGGTTATACCGAGCTCCATACTGATCTTTCTGCCCTCAGACAGAACCTCCTGCAATCTCATTTAAATCAAAGAATAGAAACTTCCTCACCAGCTCACTGTACTTGTTTTAATCTCTTTCTGTTTTGGTTTTTCTTGTAGTTTCATCTCTAGGTTTCTATATTCCATTTCTAATGCATTTCGCTGTATCTTCTTTTTCTTATTTTTATTCGCCATATAGTTTATTGCTACTCCTCTCATAACTGCTTTAGCTGTATCCCAGGTGTTTTGTAAGGATGTATCTTCTTTATTTTCTTCAAAGAAGAGTTNCATTTCCTTTTCCAATTTAATTTTAAATTCCTCTTCTTTTAGTATAGTTCTTTGTAGGGTCCATCTAAGGTTTTTGGGTCGGCCTTTCCAGCTAAACCTAATGTAACTATGATCTGCCCACAAGCTCGGTTCAATTTCTATTTCCATTATTTCAGAGATGAGCCTCTTAGGCATCCATACCATATCCAGTCTCGACCAGGACTGATGTCTGTTTGAGTAAAACGTGAATTGTTTCTTGTTTGGGTGATGTTCTCTCCATGCATCATAGATTTTAGCCTCATTTGCCAAATCATGGAATTTTTTTGGTATTTGAAGTGGTATACAAGTCTAAGTGCTATTGCTGTTGCTATTAAAAGTGCAGGATGCTCATAAAGCTCTAACTATGAAATTTACTCATACTATCAGGGACACAGGGAAAGGATGGCAAAGCCAGATTTTTAGTGCCTTGTGGAGGGTCTGGTTTCTGGAGACATGATGAGAAGGTTTGCACCGCTGCACAAAAAAACATATCCTCCTTGGTCCCATCTAATGACACTCTCTTGAGAATAGGACCAAGAAAACCAACCTCTTCTGCTGGTTCTAACAGGATGGATAGAGAGTGATGGTCCCATAAGTAGCCCAGCCTGAAGCCATGACAGCTTTAAGAGTAATCACCAACACTTGATTATATTACAATACATTAAATGTAATTTCTTTTTTCTTTTGTAGGCTTGTACAACATTTATTTCCATTACTATTTAGTATTTTGCTTCATTACCTTTATAAGCATCACATTAAGACGTCCAGAGGACCACCAATGCTTTACAACAATGTAACAACTATGGAACTGAAAACAGAGGTTTTGGGTCCTGTCAAAATTACCATTCAGCTTTTTCTCTGGAATTTTATATCAGTGTTCATTAAATATGGGTACAGCGTATATTTTTCCCTAGGGCAATGATTTCTTTTGATCCTGAAATATACTCTGACCTGTTTGCTATTCTCTACCCTCCACACCCCCTGCCCTGCAATCTTGGCTTCATATTGCAATTTAAGAAGCATGTATTTTTATAGCTTACCAGCATACTGTATATGCTATGGTTTGCCAGCTGTCACTTTCCTGTAGTTTGACATAGAATCATTGATAAGCACTTATCGGCACACTTGTTTAACTAGCATCTATATAATGATAGCATACTTCAGCTTACATTTTGTCATATTTTCTACAAAAATAGAAGATTTGCCAAGTATTTTGCTGAAGGAAAACTGTTTCCAGTCCATTCCCTAATCAACTGAACTAAAAGGTTGATTATGGCATAATTTATTCTCAGAAATGCTGCTACATCCTGCCAAACAATCCATTACTTTCTAAATGGTTACAAACTATTTAAAAATTTATTCCAGAATTTTGTCCATTACTCATTTCAAACTAATCTGTTAGTACTTACTTGGGAATTCTATTTTCCATCTTTTCAATATAGGAACATGTATCTTTTTCTAAGCTTCAGACATTTTAGAATCTAAAATCTAGATTAGAAGACATCCAAGGTATCTTCCAACTTTAGTTTGTTATTCTGACATTATATCTGTCTTTCATGATTTCCAAAAGATCAAAGAAAGATGCTACAGAATGTAATCCACAAGATCACTTAATACTTTTGTAATGTGAATGTTCTGGTCTTCAACATATCTTATGCTTATGCTTACAACATAACTTTTGCTTTTTCTATAATCTATTTTAAAACTCATGGATCATAAGTTCATTATTTTTGTGTTACACACAAAAAATGTAAGGGATTTCTAGCTTGCATTAAACATAGGTAATATATTTTCTCTGATCAAAGATGTCAATTTGGCCAAACTCCATCATCTTCGCCATCCAATCCTCCATTATGGTAATGTCACAAGAAGGATTTCTCCTATTGACTCTTGGTAGCTGCCCTGCTGACAAAATATTGATTTAATTCTCCTGATTGCCTTACTTTTTTCAGGGCAAAAGCAGTTTGTCGAGTCATTTCCTCATGCTCAAAGTTTTTTTGGCACCTGTCCTTTATCCAGGGATCTAGAAAGCTCATCAACAGAGAAGTCCTGGATTCTATTTCACAGTCCTAAAGGATAAGAGCCTTTGTGTCACAGTCTTTTATCTGCCCACCCTTGTTACTTGGCTGAATCTTCTGGGAATTTCTGGATTTCTACATAATCATATCTTGTGTCAAGTACAAGATTTTCTGATCTTCTTTCTTATCTAACCTTCCCTACTTTGCCTTTGGCCCAATCACTGTTTTTTCAAGTGATCAACACACTTAGGAAAGAGAATGCAATCAGAAACAGTCAGCAGAAATTAAATAGTACTATTTCTTTTTCCTCCTATCCCTTTACTACAAGAGTCTTCAAACTTAGCAAATTTAAGACTTGTGAACTTCAACTC
>AZIM01003192.1:97481-108413 GCA_000516915.1 Ophiophagus hannah | reverse complement strand
AATAATAATAATAATAATAATTTGATTTTATGTCAACAGACATCATTTTAAATTAAAGCCTGTAACTTTTTCCAAGTTGTGTTGATGTGCCAGGGCCAGATCAGGCTGGGTCACTGGGAAAGGGATAGAAGAACCTGATTGTTAGCATCCCTTTCACATACTTTTTGTAATTGAAATATATTGCTTCAGCTCATTTGCTTTAGAAAATACAGGACAGAATTAAAAAAACCAACAGATTTTAACTTTGAAATTATTCATGTTATTTGCAGATTTGGAATGATGACTTGTACATGAAATATAGGTTTATATTATTTTATTAAACAAGATGGTATATAAATTTTTTGCACACTGAAAAAAAAAGAACTGTTCACATTATATGTCTCTGAATATATAGCCCACTCCTTTGTCTGCTATTTATGTTTTGAATGAGAAACATATTAAAGAGATTAATTATATTTTAAATAATCAATATTTGAAGAATCAATAAGAGCCTTGGTGATGCAGGCTGTTAATCACCTAGCACTTAACCCAAGCTGCCTGCAATTAGTGCAGGCTNTGTAAAAGTGCCGCTTGGGGGGGCAAAAGCCCTAGTAATAAGCCGGCATATACAATAAGGATGAAGGCTATTGCCGAGCGCATGGGATATGCTCCAAAGATTGTAAGCCTCCCTGAGTCTCCGGAGAAGAGTGACATATAAATGCAAATTAAAAAAAAAAATTGGTAGGGAGGTTGGGCTTTCAGCACATAGATCATTACAGAAAACTAAGGATGAATTAAAAATTCTTCATTTTGGCTACAATATATTTTGCAAGTTTTTTGTTGTTGTTAGCCTTAAAAAAAACATTTGTCTCTGCAGCCAGCATATAATGGAATTGAAAACTTAGCAAATTGTACCAACATCACAGGTTCTGTCTATGGCATCAATCCCAAATGTTTTCCACTCATGTTTCTTGGATGATGACGCATAAGCTTTTCCTTTCCCACTTCACATTCACTTCACAACAGTCCTATGACTTCCAAAAATGAAGTTCCTATTGAAGTTTAACAAATGTCTTTTTTCTTTTTCTCCCAACATGTAAATCTTGAGTGCTTGGTAAATCAGTATTGTTTATCATTGCAAATCTATGCATATACATTTTCTTCTCAAGAGAATATTGGAAATGCAACAAACATCAGCAGTGATTATATTCAAGCATTCAAAGACTTCCGTTTCGGGAGGATGGAGTAGGGTGGGGGTTAAACAGCTTGAAAGCTAACACCATCAGAATACATATTAGACCAGACTTCTTTTATAAGCATAAATAATGCCCAGGGAGGCAAATGGAGGATTAAAAAAAAAACCCAGGTTAAATAGAAGTCCCTAGAGAGCCTGAGAAGCTGTTATGGTGAGAGAAAACATGAAGCTTCTGAACAATGGCTTTTAGTCAGCTAAGTAAACCAATTGCACAAGGAAAAGAGCTGGAGAAGGCCTACATGAGCATTCATTAATTCTAGTGACAGCTATTGTACTTAAAAGTGTCAAACACTATTCAAAAGACAGTGAAAAGAAACAATGCACAGGAACAAAATCCCTGCTTGACATAGCATTCTGCATGTGGGTCCAGATATAACTGGGAAACAGACATAGAGTACAATGCTAGAGTACAGGATGTCAAGCACATATTTAAGCAAATATTTAAGATATTCCCAGAGCTTTGCTGTGGCTTTTTCAGTAAAGAAAAACACACAAAAAGCATCAGAATAATTTATTATTTTATATTTTCTGAAGTGTCTGTCAATAAAATAGCAGTGGCATGCATGAAAGTGGATCCTTTATTTTACAGAATGCAGAATGCCTTCGTTTGGAGAAAGGATAATGTGAGTTACTATTGTTCACCCAGCTTTCTAAAGGTGGTCCCAGAAGCTAGGAAATCGCTACGGGAGGGGAAAAAAATAGAAAAATAGAATAAGAAAAACAAAGCCAGTGACATTTTTATTCTTTTACTAGGTCTTTCACTATGAGGAACATCCTCTGAGAAACTGTCATATATATAATAAGAGAATGTATATTACTCAAATCATGTTATGGTATTGGAGCAGGAGAATAAAATAAGCTCATCAGAAATTTAATTACAACAGGAAAAATATTAATTTGTGGCCAGTTACTGTTGCTTTTTTGGAAAACCTGTAACCCGTGAGTGTGACATTTTTTTCTTTTTACAATCCTGTAGCCCCTACAGGTTGGGAAGGTTTAGGTTAAAATGTTGTACTGTATGTTAGTGTAGCTTTTTTATGCAGTAGCATGTATCTTTTGAATATGAATATGTTACTGTGCTTTCAAAATGAATTGTAACCTATCCCACTCTTGACATATAAGAAGCTAAAATTAACCTAAATTATTGGTGATTATTTATATTGCTGAATGTTAACAGGAGAGAAAGTATTAAAATAATAGAAAGTATGAAATAGAACTAATAAATGCTCCACCTGTATCAGTCTTCCTGCTTGAGACATAATTTGCATAAATTTTATTAATGGGGTGGTGGTTGTGGCAGAGATTCTTCCAGCTTTTTCAAAACAGAAATGAAATTTCTTCATTTCATTGAGGATTATCTTTTTTTTTAAACAAAAAAATTGTTTCCTAACAAAGGACTTTATTTCCTCTTATCACAAATATCACAGGATATATTTATCACAGCTTCCATGCAATATAAATGTTCTGTTCAAATAGAAGTATATCTGTTTTTTTCTAAAATTTTATAACACTCTGAACTCTATGAGTAAGACCCACAATATATAAGCATTACCAAGTTCCTAAGATTTTTCATACTTATAAATCATTTCATAGTAATCTCACAAAATCCAACTCAATCCAGTTTCTATGCATTAATAATCCTAATAAAACATTAATCTGTTTCATGATAACATATTCTGTATGCATGACAATAACTCATTTATCTGCCAATAGAAATTTATTAAAACGTGCTGAATTTACTTTCACCTTAATGTATTCCCTACCAAAAGAATTCTGCAGAAGCAACAGCATTTTTAAAGATACTATTATAAAGAAGTTTTGCAAAGTAGAATCAGATTTTAATGTAAATAATAAAAGTGCAATTCTTTGTCAGCATTTTAATTCCCAGTAAGCAAAATACAGTTGACCAACAGGCATTTTTAGGTTCAGATTAATGTACATACCTTTAAAAAAAACACCAGTAGTTTTAAGCAGAAAATATGACCTCTTATCCTTTATTTTAAAAGAATACAAACTTCTTTCTCTTTTTTAAAAAAAACCCAACCAATCATTTTTCCTACTTAGCCTTTTATATTAGGAGGAGGAAATCTGATATGTATCTGTCTCTCTATGTTTGTGTGAGCATGCATGTTTGTATGTATTGGGGGTTATTTAACTACTTGTCATACTTATAGCCGACCTGGTTGGGATTGTTTTATAAAGTTGCTCAAAATGGTATTTTCTTATGTACTGACAATGCACACTAAAATATAACCCAATTTTCAGAGTTTACACAACACACTGACCTATAAACTCACACGGAGCTTGAGGGTCACAGAACATAGTAAGTTAAAATGTGTTGGTTGGTTTGTTTCAGAGTATTTTGTGATATGGAAAATGAGGCAATCCTTGACAATGATGCAGAAATTACAATTAGTGTAAAATGCAGCTTCCTGTATCCTGACAGAAATAGCTATCACCAACCTTGAACAAAATTACATTGGTTTCATTTGCAGTCTCAGGCTGAACTCAAAATGATGAAAACTACTGGTGTAAATAACTGAAATAATGCATTTCCTAGAATCACATTTTGATGCTCCTAGATCTGAGAAAGGAAGTTATGCTTTGAGAATCATTGTTGCAAATCTAATTATAATGATGGTTCCAGTTTCATACACAGAGTAGAACTCAGTATGACCTGGGAAGGTTCCAGAAGAATAACCCTGATTCCAAGGCTAGGCGATGTTCACTCTGCAGAGGAAGAAAATAGAAATGTTAGAAAATAGTTAGGAAATGAAACATCTTAGTCCTGTTAATATAGTCTGTTTTCTTTTCACTGACATGTGCACAATATTTCTTGTGTATGCCAATATCAAAACTTATATAACAAAAACCAGCATTTTGTACTCTGTATATAGGAAGCGAGTCTTTCAGGGAGATTAGAATAAATTTACTAGGCTTACGTGTAATTGAATCTGCATTCAAGATTGCTACAAGAAAGAATGTTTGGAATCTATTTGTGGAAAAAAGTAAGACAAGGTGGTGTAGTTGAAAAAAAAAGAAAGTGCTTTGCCATGAGAAATATTGATAAATAAGCAGAGAGAGAAAAAAGCATTCTAAAACAATCTATATATTGTTTTAGAACCAGTGAAGCATACCTACATTAGAAGCCATTGGAGGATGAAGTTTTTGATGTTTCATCAATCACTGTATACACAATTTTTATTTGTGATATACAACACTAAATGTTCATTCTTATACCTTTCTGAAAAGCTAATATTCTCAGGTTTTCTGATTTTACATTTGTTACAATTTTCAGTGTTAGCTTGGTTGATTTTTGTTTGAATGTCAAAGATATACATGAATATACGTGTGAATATATGAATACTAAATAATCACACATTTCCTTGCTACTCTTTTCTGTTTTCCTATAAATGTAAGTATAATCAAGTATTTGAGGTTATTGGGATTCTATTTATATTTGTTGCCACTCTTTACAAACAATTGCTCACCATCAGCTCAGAAAAGAATCCAACTGAATACAAATTTTCATTATATTTCTTGTTTTCTCCAGTAATTTCCTTGGAGCAGAGAGTTTTCAACATGGAGAAACAAACAACATAAATAAGATTATGAACGAATCTGCAGTGTTAAAGACCAGATTTTTAAAAAATTAATTATTGCTATTATAGTTCAAATCTCTAGATAGATACTTGAAATCTATGAAGGATTTCTAAACACGATGCAAAACACTTTTATGGGAGTCTCAAGGTGACTTGCAATTAAGATTGAAAAGAAAATCAATATTGTTCAGCATAAATTAAAATAAAGCACTCATCCTTTTTGTTAAAAGCTATTTAAATAAATAAAGTAAGTAATACGTAACTAAGTTTGAAAAGGCATTGCCAGATTAAAGCAATCGTGTGGGGTTAAAATGAGAATAGTTCACTTCAGGAAATGAAAGACATATCATGCCCAGAGCTGTTGAGAATCAGATAGCAAAAATGTATTATTATGGTTCACGACCAGATGTTCACACAGGATTTGGCATTTTTAATCCACTTATCGGGTCCTTCCAAAGGACTTGGCATATCAGATGTGTGGGTGCTTAATTAAAAGTATCGCCACAGGATATAAGCTGTAAGTAAAACTGCTTTTTGAAATTGACTGATAGGAATTTTGACAATACTAATAATGTTCAAGTGTTGCTCCAGTTGTTTTGGAACTGCATCCAAAGTGTCTAATACCATTGGTACTACTTTAGCTTTCTTTTGCCACAGATATTCTATATCTATTTGCAGCTCTTTGCATTTTGTTATGTTTCTCAGTTATTTCTCTTCTGTTCTGTGGTCTCCAGATACTAATGTCAACTATCGAGACTTTTTTGTCTTTGTTACCCAAAATTGTTAAATCTGGGGAGATATATAGCAGGTGTTTGAGAGAACAACAAAATGTTGCTTTTTCATTAATCTCTTATTTGTTTTGCCCTTTTAGGTTGCTGCTTGGCAAGAATGAGAAGAGAAAACTAGACTAAGCTAGCATTTAGTCGCTATCTGTCTTTGTTATATTAAGCTCTTGTGGAAGAAAAGAATATTATTGGGTCAATATGAGGCCCAGAGTTGTCTTATCAGTGAGATGGCATATAATTTTAATAAATAAATGAAATCAGTGATTGATTTGGGAAGATAAAAAACTTTTCTCTTTCGCTTCTATCACTGTAAAATGAATAAATTACCAATTTCTATAATAGATATTGAATATTCTGAGTTTGTTCAAAATTATTTTTCTTAGTTAATGGTAAAGTATATGAAAATAGGAGGGTATTTATCACTTTTGCTTGTCTGTTTATCCGCTGTCACCTTACAAAGAAATCTTTATGACGTGAATAATTTGATAGAAAATAAACTTTACAGTGTCCTGAATTTTACAAACCAATAATCAATGCATTGATTGAATTCGATTCTTTGCAGAAAAACACATGTTCATGTGACATTTAATGAAGTATACCTTTTTAAGGAGTATTTTTAGATTATTTGCTAGGTTAGTGTTCCTCGCTACAGTACCTATAAACATAATAGTTTTGAAGCTTATTTTGAAGTCTGAATAATAAAAAGTCATATAGATGAATTTATGTGAATAAATTATTTATAATAGCGATCAGTGGTGATCAGGATTATTTCTCACAGACTGTGGGAAATAGCAATCAAATCTTGTTCAAAATTTGCAAATGGAGAACATTTTGGGAGTGTATAAAAGTAAGCATTCTGACAAGGACAAAGGTTTATTTGAGGTCACTAATGAAAAGGCTGCAAGCAAGCTAAATTCAGAAGTAATGATGTCATCCTTCTTATTCTCTACACAATGAAATCGCCACTACTACATATCCCAAGAATAGTACCAATTGCTAGTAGAATCTCACTTGAAAAAGCAATCACAGCATTTGTACTTCAAAACTTTGAACAGTTTGCTGGAGACAATATGTTGAGCCAAATTCAGTGATTGGGTTTAGCTACTATTTTTAATTTTCCCTTTATATTATTAAAAAAGTATTAGAGACCCAATATGGTATAGTAGTAAAGGTACTGGCCTGGAAACAAAGAAACCGAGTTCTAGGCTTCTCCTAGGTATGAAATTAGCAGATGAGTTTGGGGCATTCACACTTTCTGAGCCCAACCTACTGCACAGGATTGTTGTTGTGTGGAAAGTTAAGAGAAAGGAATATTATGTATGTTTATCACATTGAATTAGCAATCTATATTTACAGGATATTGGCTACCAATATAAGTGTATTAGGAGAAATGCGCATGAAATGCATGCACATTTTCTTGCTCAGTTTTTTGACATCTGGAAAAAATGAAGGAAAATGATGAATCCAGAAAATAGGGAAAACAGGTAAAACAGGTAAAAATAGATTTAAAAACCCAGATTCATTTATTCTTAGCAAAAACCATAGTGACCCTCAAGCATAACATGCTGTCACATCCTAAAAGATTATCCTGTTCTCTTTTAATTAAAATAAAATATAAACTGAGAAAGATAAACAAATGGTCAACTCAATATATGCGGCCAGTGTCTGTGGTTTATTAAAACCAGATACTCGGCCTTGATTTCATTTCTAGTTACATATCAGTGTCATTAATCAAAGAAGACACCTACAATCTTTCAGTGTTATGGAGAAAGAAAATGAAAGATTCCCATTCTCTCTTCACAGTCTTTACAAGTGTCATTGAGATACTGCTTCTTGTCTTTTCTAAAAACTCTCTGAAATTCTTTGTTGAGTTCTTTGCTTGCCCTTGTCTTTCTTCACAATGGTTTCTCTTCTCTTCCTAGAAAATTCCACCATTTTTTTTTAACATTCAATTTGCTGTTTCTTGGTCTTAGTAATTCCTTTCACATTTATCCTTTATACTTTTTAAAGTACATTTCACAGAATCTATCTCTGTGAAATGATATTTCACCCTATCATGGTGATGCAGGATGTAAAAGTGATTCCTGACACTGTACTTGCAAATTGTGGGTATACATTCAGGATCATATCAGGAATTCTAATTGTCTTTCTTTTACTGCTTTAACTTGACTTGGAACTTGTACACGAGCACTGTGTGACCTGTTCCACAATCAGTCATGACCATGTCTTTGCTGTTATAACTGAGCTTTTCCACATTCTTATACAAGTACTTCATCTGGCAAAATAGGTGACCTTTGCTTGTTTGAAGACTATGCTAGCAATGAATAAATTAGATTGGCACAAGCTGATACATTATTGTCCTGTTTCATTTTTATTTTTCTAAGTCATAGAGTCTAACTACATTTTCATCCTTAATACAGTATTTCCAATTTTGGCATCCAACCACAAACAACTCTGTTTACCAATTCTGTCACATTCATATTGAAATTGACCATAACACTCATCAACCTACTTTTTTATTGAGTCGGTGGTTTAGTGTAAACTTGGGTAATCATCATATTAAAGGAGTGTTCATAAAGTATCGATAAAGGAAAATATTTGTTGTTCAAGGTTGGAAGGTCGTTGGTGCTCTCTGAGTTAGAATGTTTTCTTGCAGATGTTTCATTATCCAAACTAGGTTACATCATCAGTGCATTGATGGTTGTCAGATCCATGTATCTGCCATTCTCCGATGGAAGAAAGACGGGAGGGTTGGATTTGATACATTTAATTCTTTTTCTCTCTATGTAGCTTAAGTATCCTATTTCTTACTGTGTCTTTTGTATAACCTTTTACCCGATTTATAACCGTTGCCTGGTGCCCCAGATGCTTGGAAAATTCTCACCTCTTGGGGAGATGCAAGGGGAGAAGGGGCCATGTGGATTGCAATGCTGGAAGATAGCCATGAGAAACTTTTCTTATTTCCTTTTGAAATACAAAGTTTTCAAGAGGCTATACTTATTTTTGAAGGGAGGAGAGGCTGATCCTTACAATGATATTATTTACTTTGCGTAATGAAATGTCTGCAGGAAAACAGCCATGTTCCTAAAGTCTAGCTGATATGATTTATTCATGGATTGTTTAGTATTAAACACTACCCTTCCTTTAATATATCTTTCCTGACTAATAAAGCAATTGTTTCCCTTTCTTTTTTCTCACCAGCAAAATTATCAATAGGACCTTTATCCCAGAGCATATTGGAAATCATTTTATATTTTCTATACGTGTGGTTTCCTTTTGCCATCTCTCTTGCAGTATCAAATTATGCCTTTGTGGTTGTCTCTAAAATGATCTTCCTCCTCCAGAATTTTTCTGTATCTCTGTTGTTCAGTATTATTGCTTTAAATGAACAGTTGGAATAAATTTGAAATCTTGGGTGGTCCTACTGGAACTATGGATTTTTTGTCATATACTCTTGGCTCATCTTTCCCAGGAACACTGATCACCACCTTTCAATTCAATTTCATTTTATCACGGTCATAGACCAGAGACCAGAACAAATCAAAACACTCAGTAAATATAAGATTAAAAATTCTAGTATAAAATAATAAATAACTAAAATCTATGATAAAATCATACATGGTCTAACTATACTAAAATTACAATCCATAAACGGTGTGGCTATTGTCACTTTAATACTAAAAGGGAAAGAAATAAGCAGTGTAAAGGATTTGCCACATTTGTTGTATAAAATAACTGTGGTGGATTAGACACGTGTTTCTGATGAATCCCTAGAACTGCTACACAGAATCTAGCCACCTGCACTGTAGTTATGGACTGTTCATCCTTAAGCAGGCACTGGAAATAAGCGGTGTCGGAACAGCCTGGATACCTAGTAATTATTGGAATAATATTTCCCCCCCAAATCTCTCTCTAAAAGCAACATTGAAGGGCCACCGTCTCCACCTCTACTGAACCACAGTCTTTCAGTCAATGGTATCTTTCTATACTTGCCGTATAGGACGGCCGATGGAAGCACATGGCACCGTGCAAGCGAAAAAGCTTTCAGATGGTTTCTCTAAGACAAATTTTTCTCATCGTGGATCAAGGCTGCCAAGTCCAACCTTACCAAACTAGGCTTCTCCCCAGCCTCAATACTCCAGATGGACTACGGCCAAGCAAAACAAACCTTGTGACAAAGGGTAGAAGACATCGAAAGGCAAATGGACTTAGGGAAAGCTCTGCTGTTTCTGGCTCCAGACACCATTAGATATGTTGTTACTCCTGTCAGCTATCTTAGCCAGTTGGAGCAAGCAAACCATTGGATCTCCACTTTGATGAGGCAGGACAGTAGGAGCTGAGAACTTATTTTTCTTTTTAAGGATGTTAAAACCATGCATTTCTTTCCTTTCTTTCCAATCCATACTTTCTTTTCTCTCATTCATCTATATGAACAAATCATCTCAAGCTATTTCTTTTATACTGGTTACTAATTTCTGTATTTAATCCACATTTATTCAGCACCCATTCATTCGTTACCCCATTTCATCTTGAATCATCACACACATTTCCTAGGTAGTGCATTCCAATACCATTCAATTTATTTATGTGCTCCTTGACATACTTAAGTCTTTTACATAACAATATGAGCACATTCTTCTACACAGCTATTTTAATTTCTTCTGACAAGCATTCATTCTTTGCAGTAGACCACATACTATTTACAGAAGCATTTACAACACAGTTAAATCATGGGAAATGAGGAAAGCAGTATTGTCTGTTCGCAGTGCAAGCTTCACTTGCTCATATGGGCTTTGTGACATTGCACTCACTAAAGAACCAGAGCTTATAGCACAATGTGCACTTCTGCTTTCATTATTTTGATAAAAAAAATTGAATCCTGAAAATGCATCCAAATACCCACTACTTTTTTAAAGAGCATTTGCATGTCTTGTTTATCCATCTATGTTCCCATCCATGTTCCCTTTAGGATGCTTCCTTCCAAAATATTATATAATCATTTAGATTTTCACGGGTACAGGTATGCAGGTCTTGGCGTGTTTGGGTCTTTTCCCATGTAAGATTGAGAGTATCTTGGAGACATTTCGATGAGGTCCCACTCGCCATCTTCAGACTGGTACTTTCGGCTTCGTGCTTGTGCGAGCAAAGCGTGATCGGATCTCAATCTTACACGGGAAAAGACCTGAATACACCAAGACCTGTATACCCTTACCTGTGAAAATCTACGAAAACAAACAAATACATACATATACATATACATATACATATACATATACATATACATATACATATACATATACATATACATATA
>AZIM01003192.1:23443-37106 GCA_000516915.1 Ophiophagus hannah | reverse complement strand
TGAGGAAGGCTTCTGCAGGCTTTGCAGGTCGAAAACTAGCCCCATTTTGTCACTTCCTGGTTTTCCNGTCACTTCCTGGTTTTCCAAAAATACTGGAAGTGATGAAACGGGACTAGTTTTCAGCCTGCAAAGCCTGCAGAAGCCTTCCTCAAGCCTTTGAAAGGCCGAAAAAGGCCTCAAACCGGCCAAAAATCAGCTGTGAGGCACAATGCAAGTAAGGGGGTGGAGTGGATGGGGATTACGCGTGCATGCGTAGGGGGAATGGGGGGGGTGCGCATTGCCTTCTGGTTGCTGGCATGCGAGTGCGAGAGTGCAAGCGTGCACACAATTTTTGGCACAGGAGCCTAAAAGGGTTAGCCACCACTGATATAGTGCCTCAACTGACAAAACTGTCTCCACTGATTTTGTTCTTTGGTAGATTTTCAGCTCCCTAGGTGCAAACCAGAATGTTATTCAAGTAGCTATTATGAAGGAGAAATGATCAATTGACTTGTATTTTCATGATCCTTGTCTTTCAATGACAATGAGATATCACAGCTATCTTATAGTATTCATCTAAAATATGATTTTAATAGTTTATGCACTGGAATTAAAAAGTGACATCCTTATAAGCCAGGGGTATCAAACTTAAGGCCCATGGACCAGATCCAGCCCACAGATGCTTAGATCTGGCCCATGAGGCTACCCTGGAAACAGAAAAGGACCAGCCTGCCAACAAAAATGGAGCTTAGAAGGGCTGTGTGCAGCCTCCCAAACTCTGTTTTCTCTAGCAGAAGGTTGTAGGGGGCTGTTGCAGCTGAAAATGGAACTCACAAGGCCTACACATGGTCCTCCCAAGCTCATTTTTGCTGGCAGAGGTTGCAGGAGGCTGTCGCAGCCAAAAATGGATCTCAGGAGCCTGTTTTCGCTGGCAGAGCACCCAGGCCACCACAGATGCCCCTGACATGAGTGATATTGAGCTGACCATGCCTACACCCTGGCCATGCCCACCCCAGCCCCCCGAGGTCAAACATCAGAACCCTGATGTGGCCCTCAATGAAATCGAGTTTGACAACCCAGCTATAGGCTAAGTAACTAATGTCTTAATATATTTGTGCCCTTTATATATTTTTATTTGTTCCTTTGGTATTTTCTAGTGCTTCAGGCTCTTAGATAATAAATTTCCTTTGCATAAAAGACAAATTTAAGACTCTTAAAAATTAATACATAAACATATACACATACCCACTGAGAAAGGCATGGCATGATAACTTCCCTTTTATTAATTTTCTTGAAACGTTGGAGCGTTGTGTAATTTTAATCATTGGTTTAGTGAAGAATATCAGTATGAAGCAGAATATGCCTAGGTGTTACTCATTTACTTATTGGCTACAATACTGTTTCTGCAAACAGATTTTATAATCAGGAAAACTTAAATACTAGTTTTGTTTATTTAACTCAACTTTTGCTATACAGAAAATGGGCTGCATGATTTTAGTATATATTTCTAGAAAAGCACATTTCTGTTCCATGTAGATGAAATATCTCACTCAGAAATTTCACTTTTCTTTCAGTCCAGTGAAAGAAAGAGACAGCTTCACATAGCCATCTTTCTACACAGAAAAAAATATTCTCCCTGAAGGAAATTGCAATGATAGTGACTAATAACATGAGAAATTGCTTCAGACCTCATGTGAGAACAAACACAGCACCTCTCTTCTATTCATTACATCAATCCCTCTTTTTTTCCAAGCATTTTTCAAGCTTTAGGGAAGCTTTAAGAATCATATGGACTTTTATGATTCAGCTTCTTAAAACAACATTTTTCTTTTAGCTTTTACAGAATAAAAGAGATTCTGTGTTTGTAGCAGACCTGAATTAGTTTTCCTAAATAATTTTTAAAGAATGTGTAACCCTACAATTAACAATTTTTGAATTAAAGATATATGTCTGTTATTTTACTACTGTTTCCAGCATGATAGGAAGGAAGGAAGGAAGGAAGGAAGGAAGGAAGGAAGGAAGGACCTGTATTTAAATAATATTGAATTTTGTTAGATATGGAAAGTTACATATAGGAAGTTAGATAATTTTGGCAGATATAGGGAGTATACTAACATTATTTAGTACATTATCATTCTGATATTTATGATCATCCTTGGTCAAACATTATCATTTTGATACTCATGATCATCCTTGGTCAAGCTACTAATATAAATGGTTCTCCAGTGTACAAATGCAATAAGATTGCATAACTGACTTTTGTTGTTGTTCAAGTTTTCACTGTATTCTATGATAAATTAAATTTAGATAATAAAACATAATTAAAAGCTCCCAAACTGCGAATTTTAGAACTCTGAATTTGTGTGATTTAAATGTAATATTAAGATAAGTGAAACTTGAGGTAGTAAAAATGTAAGTTTTAAATCTAGAATTCTAGGCTTGCCTTTCTTTTCTCTGTAAAGCCGAATAAGAATTATGGCAGGGTTCCAAAATGCTACTTAAGAACACACGCTGTGAAATATTTAAACATTTTCCCTCTTTTAACAGCATGCCTTTATGTTGTATCATGCATTGCTTTTCAAAGTTCTCTCAGTTTCAAAAGCTATTTGCAATGGAGCTGAGGGAGTCTGCTCTTCAAAAACATGTATACTCAAAGGCCCCTAGAGAGTGCAGGATTAATCATATTGTTATTTGGTTTCAGCCTAGAAAAGGAAAATAAACTCTTATAAAAAGAGAAGTCTGCTAACTGAGTTAACTTTTTCTGAAGACTTTGTTTTAAAAGTCTTTATGAAAACTTAAAAAATAAACTTTATCTGAGTTCACCTCACTTTCTAATCAGCAAGAAACCATTTTTAAGCAATCACTTTTTTAAAAAAATGCAGAAAAGAAAGTCAAATTAAATTCTGAGTCAAATGTAGATCTTTAAATGTGGGCAGAAGGATCTGGAAATATAGTCCATGAGGGAAGGATTCTACATACTAGAAAGATAAACTTCTGATAGCATGGGTATCTTCACAAGAGCCTTTGCATATTTTAATGGCTGGCCAGATTTGTAATTTACTTATTTGTCTACTGATGGTTGACCATATTAATATAAAACTAACTAAAACAGGACAATAAACACATTAGCCATAAATTATTTCTCCTCCCCCCGTCTCTTTCATTCTCTGTATTTCTTTCCATTTTATAAAAATGGAAACGTTCCATAACTTCAGTGCTTCTGGATTCTATGTAGGCACCATAAGAGTTGAATAAATGTGAGCAGGTGTGTTTCTGTCTGTGTGTGTAGGGGGGTGGGAGGGACATCCTAGGGCAGGGGTCCCCAAACCTGGCAACTTTAAGACTCGTGGACTTCAATTCCCAGAATTCTCCAGCCAGCATAGCTCTGTCCTAGGGATTGGCAAAATGGTTAATATATGATTGATGATACTCACCTGCAATTATTAGGGCTCCCATGGAAGCCATTTTAATGCTCACAAAATGCTTTGAAGATTCTAAATGTGTTCACTGTCCCTAAAAGTTTGCATATTATTATTTAGTCAGAGGAAGGAATAATACAGTTAAAATGCTACATTCTTCTTTAAAGAAAAGCATAGCTGCTTTTAAGTTGTCAGCCCGTTGAGGTAGACAAGGCCAGAAAACAGACACAAACAAGAATGAATGAAGTACTTCTTTCTATTGATATAAGCTATTGTAGCAAAATCTTGAACAGAGTCCTGACAGCATTTTCTCTCCTTACTCTCACATTATGATAGAGATAATCTGAATTTCTTTCCATTATTTTATTCCAGCTTCCCCCCCCCCCCCANNNATTATTTATTCCCCCTTTCCCCCCCCCCCCCGAAACTTTCATTGCACAGTTTCATCTCTATGGGGCACTCTTTCTAATTTGAATCTGCTTTATTTCCAGGTAGGGGACTGTAACTATTGGATATCTATTCCTATCAAAAGTATCTTTGGAAAGTTGGCCACACAGTCTAAATGCACATTATTTTCAGGAGAAGATTTTTCCAACTGTAGTTTGTTAGTGTTAAATATATTTGTGTTTATTGAATATTAAGTTTGTTATCAGTTTTCATTAATATTGCATTGCTGTTGTCAAGCACATAAAGAAACGTTTGCATATAAGAACCAAAGCTTTATTGTTTCCAAAAAGTTCTGATTTTATCCTTGAAATGAATGCTCCACAAGTCTATAAACCACAAAGAAAATGCTCTAAAGAATTAGGAGAAACTACCGCCTGAAAGCAGTGAAAAGAGATTTGGAGGAAAGGAAACATTATTCATTTTTGTTCCGCATAACTGCTGTTGGCAAGAACAGGCCACACTGGGGAACCTTTAAATGGAAACTAATTCTGTGATTCATCTTGTTCCTTGGTAAGGAGGCAGGCAGTAGACTGGTAGCAAGCAGGCAGGAAGCAAGCTAGATGGAGAGTAAAAACAGCAGTGGCCCAGCAATTCCCCCAGAAGTCACGTGCTAGTAAAAAAAGGGCTATCCACAATCTACCCAATTATGTACGTTCTCTTAGCATATGTATCAAAAATCATAATGGCAAGAGCAGTATAAAATTGAACCAATTCCCTAAACAGGTGGTAGATGTCTTCTAAAAGCTGATTTGAGATTTGTGTGGATGTTTCAATTCTGATTCCTGTGATTAGTCATTGACTGAAGTGGGTTGCCTCAATGAACCTAGTAATCTTTTATTATCTCTAAAACTACATTTATTCTGAACTAAAACTTCTTATAATAGTGATAGAGATGATTTACTTGTCTTGACACTTTATTGTGACTGTATTGAGATACCAACATATTGTGTACTAAGGGAAAAAAGAATTCAGTATTTTGAGAACACATCTTTACATATGCAATATAAATTCATTCAATATTTTCCTAGAGTTTGTTAAATTCAGGAGCCTTAATTCTACTTTGCATTAGAAGAATAAATGTAAAGTAAATTAATAAATCTACATTAAAACTAAACTGTTTTAAAATTGCACATATTAGGCAGTTCTTTTTCTATATTCGTTTTAGATGATATGCCTGTCGACTAATACACTCAGTATCAAACAGTGAAATGAAAATTAGTTGAATACCAAACACTGTTCTCATTTTGAGAGGAAGTCAATATGCTGCATGTACGATATCTCCTAGCTTTTAGGATACAGGAACAGTGTATTGCTTACCAAGATAGTCTCTAGATTAGAGGCTTGGGTCCAAAGTATACCCCAAAGGTGCTTTTTCAGGAGGCANTTTAGCTCTGACAGGATAGTGGGGAATGGAAGGATTTATATTCCTTNNNNACAGCTGGTCATTTGCATCCTTTTAGAGTCTCACTGAAGCACTTGGAGGTTTATCTGTGTCCTCGGGGTTACCAGAATCGTGCTCCTGGCTCCTGTAGTCTGCAATTTTTCCTCTGGAAAGCCATTCCTACTCCCACACCATTCAAGGTTGTTCATCCCAAATTGTATAGCTAAAAATCTGTAGAGATTCTCAGTCAGATAAAAACAAAAAAGTCCAGTTGCCTCCTGAAAAAGCACCTTTGGGACATCCATGACCTGGATGAATGAGAATTTCTACAGATCCAAAGTATAGTTTGAACATGCCTGGGATAAAATAAAACATTGGATGCACTTTTTACATGTTGCACATAATGTAGAAAAAAACCCTAGTGCCTGGTGATGAATATATCATGGGTACAACTAAAACTAGTGAACTAACCTGTACTTTCTTTGTTTTACTTAATTAGAAAGTAATGTGAAAACTTGATGAACCAAACCTATGAGCAAAATACAGATCAGTATGGGCCCATTTTGTATGACCACAGCATGTGGGAGATTGTATCTTGGAATATAAGAGGAAGAAGTTGTGAAGAAATGCATATGTGAGCATATGTTCTGTGTCTTATGTAATTAAGAAAAAAGAGTGTAATAGATTGGAAAGTTGTATGATCCTGTGAAGTGAAGTTGAGGAATATATAGAAAAAAGTAAAAATGTCTGCTTAGCTGGAGGCTAGAGCATATGAAGAATGGTTTCAGGAATTGGGTTTGTCTAGTGTAGTAATGAAAAGAAGGACTAAGGGTAACATGATGGCAGTGTTCCAACATTTGAGAGACTGTCATAAAAGGGGGGGGGGGACCAACCTATATTCCAATGCACCAAAAGGCAATACAAGAAATAATGGATAGAAACTAATCAAGGAGGAAAACAACATAAAACTAAGGAGAAATTTCCTAACAGTGAAAACAATTAACCAGTGGAATGGCTTGCCTTCATAAGTTGTGGATGCTTCATCACTGGAGGTTTTTAAGAAGAGTTTGGACAGCCATTTGTTTGGAATGGTATAGATCTCCTACTTGTGCAGAGTATTGGACTAGACCATCAAGATCCCTTCCAACTCTGTTATTCTGTTATAAAACAGAAAACGGAAAGGAATGAAACAAAACAGAATGAAAATAGAAATTAGCAGCAGGAACAGAAAATAAGTGGAATGTCTCCTTTATATAGAAGAAATTCTTCTGAGATTGTGAATATGGATGTATTTGATAAATTATGTAGTTGATCCCATGTTATTAACTGAGAATGCAAATTATTTGCTTTTAAATTATTAGATTGCATTGTGATAGATGAATATGTATCTGAACTCTAATTTATCAAAATCAAAACAACTATACTGTTTGAAAGAAAAAATTGAGTGTACATAAATGGGTGAAAAAAATGAGCAATTGGAGCCTTGATTGAAAGTTTATTTAAAAGGCAAAAACTAGATACAGAAAATTTAAGGATTGCAAATACAGGTAGAAAAGTACTGAGTGGTACCTGAGCTATTGTTAGGAATGAGCTTTTACCAAAGAACTGAAAATGGCTTCTGCACATCTTGTTATATAGAAGTAAGGACTGAATATGTCATGAGAAACATAAAAGTAAGATCAACGAAATAGAAATGGATCTTGCTTCTTGACTAAACTAAGAAGAAATCAGGTCAAGAATACATAAGCATTGAATGATTGTGTATTGAATACAAAAGTGAATGACCCGTATAAATGAATTATATCAAGTTGGATAGTCATCTAGTGAGAATGATTGGGGATTAAATTGCAAATCAAGCACATGAAAGAGTGAATTGAGAGCAAATGGAAGACTGAGAAAGCTGTGGTTGGATGGACATTAAAGTTTCAAAAAGTGAGAGATGGTAATTTTAAAGGAGGAGGGAGGAAGGGAGGGGGTAGGAGGGAGGAAGAAAGGGAGGAATGAAACAAACTA
Organism: Ophiophagus hannah; assembly: GCA_000516915.1. Classification (NCBI taxonomy): domain Eukaryota; kingdom Metazoa; phylum Chordata; class Lepidosauria; order Squamata; family Elapidae; genus Ophiophagus; species Ophiophagus hannah. The sequence continues at coordinate 29,867 of AZIM01003192.1, read as the reverse complement.
AAACTAAAATGCAAAAAAAGGAACTAGTTATATAAATATCAGCAACACCAAGAGCTTTGCACAAGAACATCTAAACTTTGTATTCAACACTAATATACAGTATTTGCTTTAAGTGGACTGAAATCGACTTACTATTCCATTTAAGTTTGGAGCAAGAGTTTTCATTTGTAGAATGATGCATGAAATTAAATGTCTAACCTATCATGAAATATCTGATGTTTTTGCAAACTGGTTGATCAACAGAGGAAATTATCCATATATAAAAAGTGTGTGTGTTGATTGGGGAAAATTTTATAAATATGATTAGAAGCTTCATATTATAGCCTAATAGGAAACTGAAAATGATACATTGGATCCTGATTTATAGGACAAATACGCAATAGAATATTGATATACAGTATAAATTCTTTTTCTGCTGTGACAGTATTTCCAATAAATATAATACATACTGTTTGGCATTTGACTGTTTAAAAATTTCAATTTGATTTTCTTTCATGCAAGTTAAAAAAATGAAATATAGACTCTATATAATTTTTGCATTTAGTCACTATCAGACATTGAAAAAAATAGTTACAGCTTTGTACTAGAACATAAATATGATTAATTTGATTCATAAAGTAAGCATTAGATGAATAATTTGAATATGAGTAACATGAAATAGTATAAAATCTTTTTAGATTTTTTAAAAAATAAATTCTATTTCTTTAAGTGAATGAATATTCAACTAACATCTTCAGTGTATAGGCTTTTTTTATCCTAACATTCCCAGAATAATATAACTGAATTATTTAAATCAGTATAATCTTTATTGTTAACTGATTCTGGGGGCAAATTGCTTGTATCTTAATGATTCTTCATATATCAAAATTATGTGGTTTTGGTTCTTTCATTCACAGAGGTGTCTTAAAATGTTAAGATAATAATATTACAAAATATAAATCCTGTACATCTGAATAGTCCCTGTAACTGTTCCTGTGTCAGGCAGAGGCATCACAATTTAGCATTTATTAGAAATCTTGGTTTTATTACTCAACTGGAATATATAAAACAAAACTACCCAAAAATAATTTGACCAGCTACATTTTTTTTATTTCAGTGTTTCAAAACAGACAATAGTACATATAGCTAAACTATATAAACAATAGTCCTGGAAGGAAAAAGCTAAAAGAAAATGTGATAGACCTTTGAAATAAAATATATAAAATTATAGTGGCACAGTACAGTTCAGTCCCAGATAAAATAGTTCCATAAGCAGCTTAAGTGGTAATGACAACTCTTGCATCATCTATACATGTATATTATCATGTAATATTATAATAATTTACATTTATATGCACCTTTGCTTAGGATTTACATATTTGCATCTGACTCATGGACTAATGTAACAAATTAATATAATGATCAACTAAAAATAAAGGTGATTTTAATTCTATATAATATAGAATTTGGTGTATACTATATAAAACACTGTGACATAACTTCATGCCCAAAGACAACAGACACTTCCTAAGGGCCTTCAAGCATGTTATGTTTTGATTTAAATTTTGATTTTAGTAACTCACAAATCCTAATTATTAATGTTACAGAAATAGGAACATTATTAAATAGCTAACAGAATGCAAATTTAACTATATTGTATTGAACGAACATAAAATAAAGTTATATTTAATATTTGACTTGGCTGTGCCTTAAACTTTTCATACTACAGTGTCTGGCACTACATCTATGTAATGAAAGGTCAATGTACCCCAAAAGACATTTCACCTTTTTTTCCCTAAAGAATCTCAAACTGTGAAAGTTCCCGCAAAATGATGATAAATGGGAAGCTGTTAACATTAATAGACACATTGTATAGATGTTTTGTTTTATTTTTGTTCAAAGCTACTATTCTATATACTATACTATTCAATATAGTTTGAAATTATATATAAATTAATATGATAATGTTGACTTAGTTGTGAATCCTGGAGTCATTTTGTTTCATATGGTGTCATTGATATTACTAGGTCAAATAGTTGGTCTTTGTACTGCCTCTTGGAAGTGGGCAATTGGTTAGAAATCTGGTTCTGTTTACTTTAAATAAAAGTATAATAAAGTAAAATTATAATGATACATAAAATGATTCTCTAAGCTAATGTTTCATTTGGGTGTGTATTCACATTGTTGTATCTTTGTATTCTTCTCATAGAGTGACAGATAATTTATGAAGTAATTATAGAAGTGGCCGAAACTGAATAGTATAATTTAAGGGGAAAGGTGTTGTATTTCCTGCTGCAAAAACACTGTAGAAAAAAAGTATTTTTTTCCTAAAAATAAATAGTATGATACTTTAGTCTTTCTTCTTCTACTACTACTTCAAATGGAATTTATTTCTTACGCAAGTTGTAAAAAATGGGCCTTTTAAAACATTGATTTTTTACTTTTGGTAATTCTCATTACTATATCTCATTTCAACCATTCCTTTGGTTATTCTAAGTCTAAAATTTGGCCTGCTTCCTTTTCATTACTATTTCTTTTCATATGAATCTCTGTGTAGACCGAATTTCCTTTTTAAGTCAGTTCTGTGGAGTGGCTTATTTTTTTTCAGCCTACATTACAGATTGCTTATGTACAGTTGTGATGTATTATTCTGGTTTGGTTTTGTTTGAATTTGTTAGTTTGTATAAATTTTGTCTCTCACAAAGAGTCGATATTCACTTATAAAGAAAGAAAAAGAGAGAGAAATAAATTGGAATAATAAAATAGAAGCAATGGCTTGTAGCTCTGCCTTTCAGTGAGCAGTATTAAAATTACTTTCTCCCATGACTGCTATGTCAATGGGAGAAAATATATGTCTGGCCACTTGCTGAACTCCACTGAAATTCACCTATTCCAGCAGTCTTTAGGTCTGAACTTCACCTATATTTATTTCCACTCTTACATTTGGAAATATAACTGAAAATTAAGGCCAAATATATCTTGAATAAATCAAGCATAATTAGACCCTCACAAGTATGAAAAATGCTACTGCTGCTATCAGAGCTTGCCCTTTCAACAGAAAAAAAAAGAAATTATGGAAATGTCAGAATGTTTACGAAAATACAAACCTGTCAAATTAACATTAAAATGATGTAAAATGCTAGTTGCAATGGCAGCATCACTGCAAATCTTATCACTTATACATAGTAAGTATCCAAAATAAATTCAGGAAGAAAAGGCAACTCATAGAGTATGACTAAATTGGTTTTATCTAGTGGTCTTGACACGAAGTACTGTTGTTGGTAAATAGTTTACGAAAATGTACATACAGTTTATGAAAATGAGCTGTAGAGCTTTAAGGGAAAATGAGATCAACAGACAGAAGTCAATTTTATTTTATTTTTTAAAAAAACCCTCTCCTGAAGTTATACTATTTCTATACTATTTCTCTCTTTAGAGCATTGAAAAAAAATCACTTTGACATTATAACACAACAGTGAAATGTGAAGGGTTAGGTCTGAAGTGTTTCTGCTATTATTACACTCATTTAAGTTTATCACAAAAACTAAAGAATTTGGGTGAAATCATTGCTTCACTTAAATTAATCGATGTTTTAGCCTTGTATGTTTGTTTTTGCATGTCTGTATATATGTTATGCATGAAAATAAATTATGAACTTAATTAATCACCACATTGATACTTAATTATACCTATATACCCATCATCTGCTCTTTACCCCCTTTCATGTTCTTTTGTTATTTATTATGTTGTATGTTTTGTATTTTGTGTGGTCTTATTTTACAGTCATTTTGGAATCTGGCAGTACCTAGAATTGAACAACTAAATGAAACCACACCATATCTCAATGTTTATTTAGCAAATGCATTGTCTATGTCTTTGGAAACTTGAGGGCAAACTAAATGAAGTAGCTTTTTTAGTTTTTATATCAATCTGCTGCTTTTTTATCATTTATGGTAGTTGGTGCTTTTAATGACTGAATGATTTTGAATATATATCTGTGGAGATTCTCAGTCATCCAGCTCATAGTTGTCTCAGAGGTGCTTTTTCTAAAGGCAACTGGACTGTTTTTTCTCTCAATGAAGAAGACGACTTGTTGCTTCTTATCCAAGAAGTTTCATCAGTTCTAGGAGGATGGTGGGGTCAAAGGAGCAAAGAAATATGATCCTTCCAGCTCCCTGCCCCCATCCTGTCAGAACTAATCCTTTCATCACGCCCACCATCCTTTTGACAAAGCACCTTTGGGATTTGGAATGTACCTTTAATATTGATATAATTCCTTCGGCATATTAGGATTGCTGTATACTCTATGTTATGTTTTTCATACATATCACAGATTAATAATTCTTTATTTCTCAATTTTTTACACCATTCAACTCTCAATGATTCTTATTAATATGTAATAAACATTCAACATAATAAACCAAGATTGTATACTGAATGGTATTACATATCATCTTTTATTGCTGTTCTAGAATAGGATGCTCATGTTGAATAGTGATTAAAATTATTCCTATTTTTTCCAGTAACTGTTTATAATGTTGGTCTCCATTATGCCATAGAAACAAACAAATTGCACTGAACAGTTTGTTTTAATTTTACTTAGTATACAATGGTACAGGTAGTCTTCAACTTAAGGCCACAATTAAGTCATAAAGAAAGATGACTACAGTTAATTACAGCAGAATCCTGGCATTCCCTATTTCAGTCCTTAATGACAACCATTAATCATTAAGGGAATTCCCGCCCTATTTCAAGTCATTTCAGGCACAGTGCCTTTCTGCTTCAACCCTCATTTAGGTAAGGAATATCTCCAATTTCACAACCCACCTCCCTCCGCTCATCTCTGCCCTTTGGCCACCTGAACCCTGCCTTGTGGGTGGCAAGCAACCCCAGAATCATGTGACTCTGAGTTTGGTGGCCACATCCTGGAATTCTCAGCCACCCCACAAAGCACCAGCAACATTTCTTCATCCTGCTGCCTTCTCTTTCGCTTCCCTGAACCAAACCTTTGCTTTTTATGCTCAGTCACCAAGGCCCAAGAAAAAATGTCTCACTGCCTTCACTCCCCCCGGCTTTTTTGGACCTAGATTCTTTGCAAATGCTTCCTACACATAGTTCCTTTTAGAATGCTGTTGCCTTGGGTCAGGCCTGAGACCAACAATAACACAGTGAAATCCAATCAAGTCCAGTCCTTTGGTATTTTGGCATATACCAAATGGGTAGAATCAGAGGTGGGCTGCTGGGGTTTTGCAGGGGTTTAGGAGATCCTCTAGCTAAGATTCTGCACAATTCAGAGAACACCCAAAGCCCACTTCTGCCTGTCCCTGCTCACCCCTCCCCTCCCCTCCCATCCTAGTAGTCCCCACATAACCCGTTTTGGGTGCAGGTAAGTGCAGGACCCGCGCGGAAACTTGGGGAAGGCGAAAAATGGGCCTCCTGGAAGTTCAGGATGGCTGGAAACTTGCCGGTTTCCAACTTCCAGAGAGCCTCCGGAGCCCGGGGAGNCGGAAATGGGCCCATTTCCGGCCCCCAGAGAGCCTCCGGAGCCCGGGGAGGCTGTTTTTGCCCTCCCAGAGGCTCGATGAAAATCTCCGGAGCCCAGGAAGGGCAAAAACGCCATGGTAAAGGAAGCCAACTAGGCCATGTCCACCATGGCTACGCTCAATCAGCAACCGGGCAGAGAACCCATTGCTAAAAATTTTGAAACTCACCTCTGGGTAGAATATTACTAAACTGAAGTTATAATCTTGAAGACTTTCTAAACACAGAAGAACTTTATGGAGGACACTTTAAGGATATCTGATGTTCACTATACAATATCCATTCTGTTCTGCTTTCCATGATAATAATATTACCCAGAATGCATCAGTTGTTTGCTCAGGGCCAAGGAAACATTTTGGTTCAGCACATAGTCCTAAATTATAGTATTGTGCATTACTCCAAGAAATGAATAAAATAAATTGAATTAAGCAGCTCAGTGATCTAATCAGAATAACTTTCTTATTAAATCCCAAAGTCCTTAAGGAGAAGTAGCATTAATATACCAGCCATGGTATAACACACCAAAGATGTAATAAAAACTAGATATTGTTTCTGGATTAACCAAACTCCCTTTCAATCGCTTTTAAAGGAAGAAATGATTATTTTGGAAATAAAGCATGCATTAAATTTAATGAACATTTAGTATGACTTTGATAGAATGTAAAATAATGTTCTTCCTAGAGCTACAAATAGCAATTGTAGTAACCAGACCTTTGGGACTTTAGGCAAACTTGGTATTAACCTGAATGTTCTTTAATGTTCATATTAAATGCTTAATAAGGTAAAATGCAATGGTATCAGAGGCCTGAAAGTGTAATAATTTCCTTTTCTCCCGCACCATACAGAAGGGAAATAATTGCTAGAAGACAGCTAACTAGATGATGATAGATAGATAGATAGATAG
>AZIM01003191.1:48307-59936 GCA_000516915.1 Ophiophagus hannah | reverse complement strand
CTCAGGAATTCTGGGAGTTGAAGTTCATAAGTCTTAAACTTGCCAAGTTTGAAGACCCTTGGTCTAGTTAAAACTGTATAAATTGATACCATGAAAAATACCCTTATCAGGCTGATTCAAATAATTTTTATCATGTTATTTTATTAGCCTTCCTTTGGTGTTCCTTTTCTGCAGAGAATAGGGATATTATTTCTAAAAGATGACTTCTTTTCCAGATGATTTTTAGACTACAAATCTTTACTTTTCAAATATGATAATGATGTAATGCCTCTTTTAATGAAATGAGTGCTTTTTTACTCTTCGGCATTCAAAGTTATAACATCAACTCCTTCCTTGCTTCCAACTAAGAGTAATCTTTTGTTGGAAAGTAAAATTTCTGACTATTCTAAAATTACAAACTTTTATAGATTTTAGGTTAGCACTGTGAGCATTAAAATTTGAAAACAGAATTCAGCACAAAGTTGAATGGGCATGGTTTAATACATCACTGAGACATAAGGATAACTTAGATATAATCAAATGTAATTTTATTTATTGTATTAAATCTTTGCCTTCTAACAATTTTAAGCCAACATGGCAACACATTGTAATGGGGGGAACTGGAAATGTTAACATATCAGGACTAAGAATATTCAAGCACTCAAAAACATTTTTATAATAAGAAGTATGCATATTACTTCTTTCAAAAAAAGACACAATTCAATATTATTTTCACAATGTAACTGCATCTTCACTACAATTGTATTTTTCATAATTTCTGAATTTCAAAAGCCAAAATCCATCTCAGAAGAAAGTTGGTATTCATAAAAAAACAAACAAAGCCAAAGTAGAACTTTTGTAAATAAGTTAAATTCTTAGGACATGTCTCTTCAGATATATTTTTTAAATGTAACAAGTCAAGAGTTTGGAAAAAAAATAGAGCAGAAATATCAAAATCCATGTTTTGTTCTTATTCATTCTAGATGTCTCCGAGCCACAATAAAAGTGGGCCTTTGTTCAAAAGAGAACCCAAAGAAGTGCAGAACTAGTTACCCAAGTTATTTATTTTATTTTCAACATTGAATGGTTTCAGCATTTTAATGTTCAGCCATTACATAGTATTGGCATATTTTAAATATCTTAATTATGCAAATAAAAGAGGGCAATACTTTTATAATACTAATATAAATAGCTTACAACTTCAGAAGATGGGTATTCTCAGTGCAAAGACAACTATGAGGGGAAGACATGGAAATTTATCAATAAAAATGCCCCCACTTCAGTTTGAAGATTTTCCTATAGAAAGTTACACTGCAACATTTTAGACAATTTAAAAACAACATGAAGGACTATCTTAATCTTAAGGAGACAAAATCAGTGCTCCTTGTTCATTTTAGCAAGGAACAGCCAGAAACTCTTATATTCTTAATAAATGACGGTTGAAAAACTGTTACTAACATATTTGTATGTCCATGAATTATTTATTACCATACTAACAACCAGGCCTAGCAAAATGTCATCGTCCTAGTCGCTTAAAGCCCAAAGGAGGATGCTAGTGGCTCTTTTTAGCTAGTCTCTACCTTGTTTGGCTAGTCTTTTAAAACTGCTAACCTTTTTAAATTAGCTAGCACTATACAAAATCATAGATACAGGATAAATGGTAGTTATCTTTTCAGTTTCCCTGGAAATAGAAGGAATGTGGCACAGAAGCATTAAAGAATAAGAAATATGATAACACCAAATTGAATCAGTCCAGCTAAATAACCAAAGATAATGCTTGTGCCTAGACCACTATGGGTGAGGTGCTAGGGCAAAATGAACTCTGACAGCTACTGTTGGCTGTCTCCTCTTATATTCTCCCCTTGTCTCTAGAATAACATAAGAGGCAATTTGCAGGAGTCACGTGCTATGCTGGTAGGCTCAACTTTGGAAGGCACAGAATGAAATGGAAGTCTACAGTCAGCAATGGAAAAAAAGCTTTACAACTTATGCTACTCCATAGCTAATCTTTCTAAAAATCCTAGGACTCAGCAGAGTACCAGGAAAGGAAAAGGCAGCTGCTCTAATGGTAATGTTTTTCTTTTGTCCCTTTCCAATGCAGTAAACTTATATAGTGTGAAGAAACCAGAGGGAAACAGACAGAGCCTTCTGCCCAGTAACCTTTCACCCAGACAATTCTGCTGATAATTTAACTTCCATAGTTTTGATATAAATATTTACCAAAAAATGAAGTCTTTCCATCCTTTACTAGATTTTTAAGTTGGGATCATTTTTGATGTTAAAAATCAAAATTTAAAGACTATTCGCACTGTCACTAAAGTAAGAGGAAGTCAGATGAAGAATAATATAGACCAAAGGTACTTGATTTTACCTTAACAAGTTATGATGTAGAAAATATAAATTCTGAACTATATCCCTTAGCTATCAGGTAAGATTCTGATTAAGGGAGGGTTATGGTAATATTCCAGATATTAAACTCAGTATTTCTAAGAGACTTGATACATCACAAGCCTAGAAATTCTGAGATGCTATTTATGGTCCGGATTCCTGTGCAGGAATGCCAAGCATCGAAACCATTTAATTACAATGACTAGATATATTAGAAAGCAGGTATAATATTTTACAAATTATTACAGAACTTAAAAGTAGGCTTGAAAAAAAAATTAATGATATCCTCAGCAAGGGTCTTACATTTCACCTTCTAGTACTCTGAGGTCCTCAAGCAGTTCTTGGGCCAGAATTTGTAGATCTTTATTACAGCTCTTTGATAGCAAAAGGATACGAGAAAGTGGTAGGGAGTCACGTATTTCAAGAGCTGACTTAGTTAATATATCTGGCTCCATAATCATGGACTGGAGAAGTCGTAATACATGAAAACATACTTCTGGATCTGGATCTAGAAGAGAGAAAGAAAATAGTATAGCTATGTGGCTTTAAAGAATGGTCACGATATAAATACAATAAATGGCAATAATAAATAATTACCATTGTTATAATTTAAAGAAGGAAAGTTCTAAATTATTCCAGTGAAGTCCTTCTAAAACTAATTTTTCAGCTGCCTATTTACCAATGTCCCCTCCACATTAAATCCACAAAGCACAGAGATAGCAATGCTACCTTTAATATCCACTGACCCTGAACCCAATGTTAAAATGCTCTCTGGCTCAATGTTTGATAAAAACCCTAAATTGGAACATTATTCCAGACAACTGGGAATTCTGATTGTGCCAATAGATGCAATTACAATAATGGTAAAGCCAATCAGCATGTCTGGTTCCTTTTTTTTCTTATTCTCTGACATTTTTTTTAAAAGATGGCTGCTGAGCACTCCCTACATCAGACAAAAGGGGATAAAACCAAACAAAAACAATCCTGGATTTTTTTTTTCTTTTTAATATCTAGTATTTGCAACTCTGGGATCACATTTTCAGGTATCATATTCTACTCTGTATTAATGTTAAACAACTTACAGAAAATGTTTATATACTCCTAGTTCAAAATTTCCTGGATAAGGTATTTAAGGTATTTATCAGAATTATTTGATGTAACTAGCTTTCAAATATTAACAGTTGCGCATGTGAGCAGCGGTATTGCTGTAAGGTTCGTCACATCAGCGCAGCCTCTTCGAGCAATGGCACAGGAATTTTCCTGCCTGTCATTTATTTCTCAAGCTCCCTCTCCCTCCCCATTTTCCTGCCTTTCGCAAAAACGGTTCCACTCCAAGGCTTGTTGTTGCATTGCACATGTGACCGGTGGCATTGCTGTGAGGTTCGTCACATTGGCGCAGCCTCTTCGAGGAGGACCCTTCAAGGATTGTTGTGCTGTTGCGTGTGCGAGCAGCGGCATCGCCACGAGTTTGGATACACACTGGCACAGCCGCTCACAGCAGGATGCCAGCTGCACCTGAAGCTCATGGAGGTGCTGCCATTCATGAGTGCAATGCCACAACAAGGCTTGCAGGGTCCTGCTCCAAGAGGAATGGATAACAGGCAGGAAAATTCCCCTCCCCATTTTCCTGCCTTTCAAGAAAACGGCTCCACTCCAAGCCTTCAGCATATCCCAGGATTGCAATGCTGAAGGCTCCATTCCAAACCTTCAGCGTTGCAATCCTGGGATACACTGAAGGCTCGGAATGCCTCTGCTTCAGTGCAGAATGACTTTCGCCCCTCTCTGCAGCTGGACAGTTGCCCCCCCCCGTGTCCGCGCCGCCACTCGTGCTGGCCATGACTATCCCCTGGGCTTATTTTCGGGGTAGGTCCACCCCCCAAAATTAGGATTGGATTTATTATTGGTGTGTGTGTGTGTGTGTGTGTGTGAGAGAGAGGGGGGGGGGATAAACCCACGAAAGAAGTGGCCCGGCGGCCAGGTGAAGCATGTCGCTCACTCTTTTCAGCCTGAAAAGAAGTGGCCCAGGGGTCAGGCAAGGCGTGTGTGGGGGAAAATAGGACACCCCTCAAAAAGACGGCCTACGGTAAATAGATACCACTTTGGTGGGAAAGGTAACAGCACTCCGTGATGTCATGTTGGCCACATGACCATGGAAACATCTTCAGACAGTGCTGGCTCAATGGCCCTTGAAATGGAGATGAGCACTGCCTCCTATAGTCAGCAACAACTAGTGGAGTAAAATCCGCATGGACTTCTTTATCTCTATCTGGGTTAGGGAGAGTCCCAGAATCACCCACAAGTGTCAGCTTGTGAGAAGTCTCTAGAGTGGCACTTTGAAGTTCTCAGATGAGCTGTCCAGATGAGAGCCAGGGCTGCAATCACTTCATTGTTGAAAAAGCAGCCATTTTGGAATGTATTTTTCAAACAGAAAATAAGTCGTACCTTTCACTTCTTAAATACTTTATCTGATTATTATCTTTACTAAACTAAAGAAAGGCTCTTTTTGGTCACAGACTGCTACTTCTTTTTGAAAGTCTGTGCCATTTTGGGTTTACTGTTAAACAAGGAGGCGGAGGATTACTGGAGGTGAACTAAAATAAGGAAGTGTGGAGTACTTTTTTCTTTCTAATTTTGATGGACAAATAAGGATTTTTAAAAATTATTTTATTTTATCATTTTATTGAACTTGCCACCTGTACTTGACATTGGGATTTACAATTTGCAATTCTGGATTGTTTGTTTTGGGAGACTGCAATCTTTTTATTTTTAATGGCCAGGAGATACCAACTGATCTAAAAAAAAGTTTTTTTAAGAAAAATATTTATTCTTTGACCAGCAGAGGGAGCTAAAGAGTAGAAGATGAACCAATATTGAAAGCATCTAAGCCAGGGGTGTCAAACTCGCATTGTCAAGGTGTTATCATGTGACGTCTTGAGACTTTCCCCTCCTTTGCTAAACCACACATGGGTATGGCATGATGTATCCGGACCACAGACCACGAGTTTGACAGCTCTGATCTAAGTCGTGACTAGTTGAGATGGACAGAAATAGAAATCAAATAACAAACTAAAGTTTCAATGTCAGGGCTCTACAACAGTATTATATATATAGTGCAGTCCTATGAATGTTTAGTTACAAATAAATCGTATAGTACTATGTTCAGTGATCTTCTCTGCTTAGGATTGCAACTTCCATTCCTACGTACATTTATTTGAGAATATATTCCAGTGAAAATAATCACATATCTAAATAAGCACATACAATATTGTGATTTTAAATCCGAAATAATGCATACTAGGGAGCCACTGAGCACAATGGTAAAGACCAGAGGTGGTATTCATCCGGTTTGGACCTGTTCTGGTGTACCGCTAGTGGAACTTTTGAGTAGTTTGGAAAACCGGCAAATACCACCTGTGGCTGGCCCTGCTCCTGCCCACCTGCTTGCCATGCCCCATATATTTCACCTTTGCTACGCAGCCCAGCTAATCTCCGCACCTCGCCTGTTCTGCTCACCAAAAGTAAGCATGCCACCCACTCGCTCTTCGCCTCTGGTCAGGACCTGGGGATGCGCCATTCCCTGGCTCCAGCCTTGCCCCGGAGCCTCCGCCCACATGCTGCCACCCCCCTCTGGCCTCAAACTACGGCCTTCCAAGCCAAAGGAATTTATTTGGCTTGCGGCCTGCCACGCTAGGCCAAAGGGCTGCGGAGGGGGCAACATGGGCACAGGAGGGCAGAAGCAGTTTGGGAACGGACCAGATGGTTCTTCTTACCTTTAAGAAGATCCATCCGGAAAGCGCTGCAGCGGAGATCTTGCAGCCCGTTTTTCCATCCCTTGCTGAGCCTCAGTCACTCGTGGAGACACTCCATGTGTTCTACAGGTTGGTAGCTGCTTCTCCTCGCTGCTGCTCTTGCTGGGAGAGCATATTGTGCAATTTAGCAGCAGTCAGCCACCGCTTTGGGTCCTCTAAGTTCCATCCGGAAAGCGCTGTGGCACAGAGAAGTAGCAGCCATCTTGTATGCTGTTTTTCTCAGCTGCAACTTAAGCGGACCAAAGCGGCGGCTCACAGCTGCGAAATTGCACAAGATGCTGTCCCAGCTAGAGCAGTAGCGGAGAGAAGCAGGCACTGCCCCGGAGAACAGAGATGGAGGGGAGCAGGCACCAAAAGGCTGCTCGGTCGAGCTTCGCTGCATGCATGCACAGAAGCTGTGTGCGCACGCACATGCGCAGAAGCCATGTGCGCGGAAGCCACACACACAAATGTGCGTGCCCTCCCACCTTCAGCAAACCAGTGGTAAGATTATTTGAAAACCACCACTGATTAAAAACATTCAGTTGCAAATCAGGAAGCCCTTTGATTTGAATGTTGCTCCTGCTTCAACTCACGGATACAACTATGTGGTTTTTTTAGCTTCATTCATTCCCTGTGCAATATTAAAAATGGCAACATTGAAAATTATTCAGTGAAAATAAAAGCCTATTACAAGGATTGCAAGATAATGTATCTGTGAATATTTGAAAGGGCAGTAATCATAAATATAATAAAAATACTAATACATTATACTATTATTAGCATCATTCATCATTACATATCAGAATCTAAAACCTTGGCTGTGCTCTGTATCACCTGCTAATTACAACTCTGATGTGTTTTTCCTCAGAGAGCTCATCCTGTTGCCTTTCTCTTTCTTGTCCCCTTATATAAATGTCCTATCTTTTACACTGATCCTAAACAACACAATTTTTTGGCAACATTTTAGTATATAACATACTGTTCTAATAAATTTAGAGGAGAAATTTTTAAAAATAATGTTATTGAGCATTTTATACTTCTATTTATTGTAGAATAAATATTGTACAATAAAATCTTCTATTTTTATTGTATTTATAAAAAACCTTACCATTCAGGAGCCACCAGATTAATGGGAAGAATCCTGCATTTTCACTGATGTACTTCACACCTTTTATGTTGATACTAATATTATATAAGGACATTAGCATCAGCCTGCAATAAATATTTAAACAATGACTGAAATGCAAAGAAGTAATTTTTGCCTAAAATTTATATTGCACCTTTTGATTTGAAGATACTGTAGCAGCATATGTGTACATATATACAGGTAAATCCTTGATTTAACTGTGTTTAATGAGAAATGTGCTAGATTTATTTTCAATGTAAGGGCAACCTGATAAATGAAATTACTATGAGGGCTTAAAACCAATTTAACTGATTATATTTGCACGAGTAAAACTATAGCTTTGAAATAAAGCTTAATCTTTAAACTGTACAACATGAGTCATACTATAGAAAGTATCATAAGAAAAAGTGAATGAAAAAATAGAGAATAACAGTAAAGTGGTGGAGCATATTATCTAAATCTGGAGGTACAGCAGGTACTTGTAAAAAGAATGAGAGGAAAAGAAGGAATGGGTTCTTTTGAGAGCTTTGTAATCTCATGTCTTCTTCTCCTCACTACAGAAAAGAGATAGTAAATGTTCTAAGTGTTTTGTTCCTTCTTCCTTCATGGGCTATAACAAACACCACAGTGCCTGGAGGCTCTGCTACATGCCTCCAGGCTAGATTTTAGATTAGATTGAAAGTTATTTCTATTGCGATATTTTTTCCTAGGAAAATATAGATTGAATGCCAACATAAAAGATTGTAATAATTTCTTGTTACTTAATAATATATTATTTATGGGTCTTAATCTGCTTTACATGTTATCTTACAGCTCAATCCTTTTAAGGATTCTTTTTAACAAATGTGAGAAATCCTGAACTCAGAAGAATTTAGATCAAATTAGANGAGATATTTCCTTACCAGATTTCTCAATGCCTTTAACAACAGCAGAACTTCAAATATGCTTGAAAAGTTCTTAAAAATTCAAGGAGATATTCAGAGATGTAACTACCTTGATAATATACAATTGAACTGTATACAGTCAAATATCGGGAATGGATCACAGGAAATGATAAATGACATTTTGCATTGTGTCACAAAATGTTTTATAAAATTTGCCAAATTTCAGTTCTACTGGAATCATGGATTCTAGATTTTGGACACATTCTGTAAATTAGCCTATTTGAGAGTCAAATAGATTCCAGATTCAAAAATTGTTGCCCTATGAGTATCATCCATCAAGTAGATTATAGAGTTGTATGTGGGAGTGAAAATGCTAGACTACTTTGAATAAGAAACACAACTGAAATTACACGTGCATTGTACCTGCAACTATTTCTTCAATATATCATCAAAATAAAGCAGAAAATTAAAAGCTTGGTTTACAGAAACTGTCTTAGAAGAAAAAACTACAATAATTATCACAGGGCTAGAGTTCTTATTGAAAAGAGAAGTCAAGCCTGTCTATCTACTGAAGATCATACATAGCAACACTGGGAACAAGGTTTTTTTTGCCCTGTCAGTATCTGCAAATGTTCCGATTTGTTCCCATCTATCAACTTCCAAGAAGGCCATATACTAATTCAAACTTCCTCCTGCTTCCCAGAGAAAATAGGAACAGCT
The DNA here is from genome assembly GCA_000516915.1 of Ophiophagus hannah. Lineage (NCBI taxonomy): Eukaryota > Metazoa > Chordata > Lepidosauria > Squamata > Elapidae > Ophiophagus > Ophiophagus hannah. The sequence continues at coordinate 51,048 of AZIM01003191.1, read as the reverse complement.
GCTCCACTAAGTCATTAAACAAAGAAAATCATATTAAATTTCATATAACAGAAAATATTAATACTTTGCAATACATTTTTACCATCTGTTTATCAGCAGACACAGCAAACCAGATTTAAAAAGTGTTATAGAAAAGCATGTCTGTGCTTGTGTTTTTCAGCTGTTCTTTTTCTAGGCAATTGAGAAAGCTGTGCAATAAATGTATACGGAAGTTATAGAGTTTATATATATACTATTAAGTTGTACAAAGGCAAAACTCTCTATTTAGAACATTAGGCCCTAGGAAATGCTTAATTCTTTAAAACCTCCTCCTATTATCACTATTCTTGCAACTTTTAAATCAGAAAGTTATATTTATACTTGCTTAAGCATTTTCATTAGGTATAACTTTTTAATACAGTATATATTCTCTTAGCCACAAAAATATAGTTCTATGATCCACAATCTCTGAAAATCTAGCCTATAACACCCTCTGCTGTCCATTCTTTATAATAATATATAAGACACTAAAATCTGCATAATGCAATTTTGTTAAGTAGCAAATGAAAATTAAATAAATTACTTGTAATTAAAAAAACTAAGGAAATTTTTTTCCAGGCTAAGTCAAGTCAAATAATTTATTGTAGAAACCTTTTGTTACTATATGGGTAAGTAACAGTATTCATGAGCTGGAACTTTACTTTATCAGTCCACCCCTTATATCTGATACACTAAGAAGAGTATTTCTGGAACTTCTTAGAGTTTTGAAGATGACTTACAAGTTTGTACAGAGTTGTCTTTTCAAAAAGAAACAACTTAGAAGTCCCAATGTATATGTGGATAGATTTAGTATTATTCCATTTTTATTTCTGCAATTCTACCCAGCATGATAAAAAAGAAATTGCTATCCTAATTGGGTTTCTTGATTGAAGGTTTGGGACTGAATGGTACTTTCTTTTCTTTGGAAAATTTACTATTTAGAGCATGTATTTTTAACTGTTCTGCCACAACATTTTAGCAGTGGCATATTAAGATAAATTTGTTTAATATAAAAGTAATATTGTTGTTTAATGTAATATTAATATAAGATATTGAAGATAACACTTTAATTCAAAAATAATTATCATACACTTTCAATTTGGTGCAATATCCTGGCTTCATATCTCTCAGCAGCTGAATCATTGTGTCGAGCAGTTCCTGATTTGAACCAACAAGGAATTCACGACCAATTGCTAAAGCAGCAACATCTAAGAAAAGACAAAATAAAATATAAACACTTTAAATAACTTGTGTTCTTATTAACTTTCAGAAAGCCTGCTAATTAGTTGCACACAGATCATTCATTTATATTATTACTTAGATTTACTTAAGATTTATATCCTACCTTTTCTCCAGTAGATAATTATTAAATAATTAATTAAATTTATATTCTACTCATGTCACATATAAGGCAACTTTCTTACTAATATCGACATGGAAGGGAAAGGGATCAGATTGATAAAAGTAGTATTGCAGCACAAGCTCCACCTCTTTCTATATGTGTCAAGCAACATTAAAGATGTACATTCCAAAGAGTTGGACTTTTGTGATTTAATGCTGTGGACAACCTTGGGCAGTTGGGTAGGTTGGACTCAGAGATAATTAGTCCAGATTATTGTTTTACTTGTTAAATTTATTTCATGCCCTTTGCCCAAGAGCTCAAGGTAACTGACAGGTTGTCTTTTATTTTATTCCATGATCGTGTACGGCTTTGATTCATGCTCTTCCTGTTGGAGGGTCCCGAACGGGACTGGAGCTGTCCTGTAGGGGTGGTGAAAAAGGGGGAGACCGCCTGCCGGATTGAGAGGAGCCACATCTCCCCTCCTCGGCTAGGAACATTCCCTCCAAAGACAGGCATTTTAAGGCATGGTAGCCTTAAAATGGCTGCCATGAAGATGGGAAGCTATCCGGGAACTAAGTTTGTGCTGGAGCGGTGAAGCAGTGAACGGTGTGTGGACCAGGTGAAATATTTTGGATTTTAAAGGTAACCCTGGAAAATTGAAGGAAAGAGTTCTCGTTAAGGATTGTAGAAGCGGCAATTCGAAAGAAAGAGAAAATTGGTAAATGTAAAGAAATTGGATTTGGAAAAGACTTAAACGGAAGTGATATAATTCAGAGAACTTTTAACTATAACAGATTAAGAAACTGAATTGGAGGATTATACAGAAATTGGTATTAATTAGGCACTGATTAGAATGCTGGAACTGACTATATTTAAAAGAAATAACAGCTAATAATCAGAAATTAGTGGAGTTAATACAAGCTTAAAAAGCGAAAACTAACAGGTGGAAAGTGGAAACTGATTTAAGAGCGCCACCTAATGGTAAAGGAAATTTTTATCGACTCTATGGAAAATGTTTGGTCTAGCTAAAGTGTGAATCTGAAATGAAATGAAAGGTACTTTAACACAACAATAACCCCGGAAAGTGGAATATTAAAATACTACAGTAAAGGGATACATGAAGACATTACTGACTGGTGGATTTGGGACTGTTTGATAAAGAATTAGAAGGATTAACACTGGAAAATAAAGACTAACGGACATGGTTGGTAAAGATTAAAGCAAAAAGACGCTGGTTTTAATAAACTACAGGACAGTTGATTTAGTTTAATTAATTTAATTAATTAATTAATTAATTAAATTAAATTAAAATCAGTTTAATTAATTTAATAAACTACGGGACAAAAGATTGCAGATCAACACCATGCTTGCACCTGTGTCT
>AZIM01003191.1:9620-24983 GCA_000516915.1 Ophiophagus hannah | reverse complement strand
CAGCCAGTCATGTGACCAGCAAGCCACGCCCCACCTAGTCACATGACCACCAAACCACACCTACCGTCATGTGACCACCAATCCATGCCCCACCAGCAAGCCACGCCACGCCAGTCACATGACCAGCCAGCCACGTCCACCCAGTCACGTGACCAGCAAGCCACACCCTCAAATTAGGCCACACCCACAGAAATTTGAATCTCACCCCTGGGTGGGGGGCACCGAGGATGAGTTCGTAGCACCAAGGGGGGGGTGGACTGAAAAAGTTTGGGAACCACTGGCATAGAGGTTTCTTTTACCTTACATCTAATTATAATACATTGTTTCGTTTATTTTACTCTACAAAAGTCCTGCTATTACACCTGCATAACTGAAGTATTACTATTTACCTGAAAATATTTTTCTCCAAAATTGAATTTCAAATATAAGACCAACCTTTGGAACAATAAGGTAACACAGGAGTTTACTTCCTAATCTTTTGACAAAAGACACTTAAACTTAAATACTGGTCAATTTCAAATAAATAACAGTAATGGAACACTTCATACTTTTCATCTCCATTGTAAGCTACACTGCCAGCTTGCTTATGCAAACAGATGTCTGTTAACACAGGTGAATATTGGCGCGAAACTACAAGGTGTAAATGCCTGCGTGCTTAAGAGTCACTACCAGCGCCTAAAAACGACACTGCCTTTGCAAATCAGATCCCGGCCGTTTCTTCTCTGCTCTTCATTTGCTACTTGCACAAGGGTTAATTTAAACGACTCCTTCCCGCGTATCTTCAAGCCGCTTGGCTACTATTAATGTTACTTTAAATGTGTGCGACACATTTTTTTTGCCCGTGACGCCATTGACGGGCGCCAGGGAGCGGCTTCAGGCCGATGTAGCTGCGCCTCTTGTTCGGAAGGAAGGAAGGAAGGACGTGGTTGTTGGGGATGATGGCTCCTGCTGCTGTCGTCTCTGCTGGGCAGCCTCCTGAGATCCAGTTTGCTCAGAGGTTGGCCTCGAACGAGAAGCGGATTCGGGATCGGGCGCTGAAAAAGCTACGTGGCTACATGACGCTCAGGACCCGGAGTCTAGAGAGTAAGGTTGGAGAAGCACGTGGGACAAAACATCCGTGTCGGGCCAGCGGGAAGGACCGTCTCCAAAGCGTTAGGAGCAAAAGATGCATTTAAGATGTTGCTTATATGAATAACGTGACATACCTGCTACATTTTAGCGGCTAACGTGACAAATTGATACTTGTATGATTGCACAATTCTACATAGTTCTCTGCTAATTGTGTACTTTTGGCAGATGGACGATTCCACTCAATTATACATAATTCTTCGCTAATAAATGGCAGATGGTATGATTCCACTTAATTATACATAATTCTTGGCTAATAAATGGGTTTCCATCACCCTAAGCAGTTGCAGGGCAAGTTTCAATTTACTTTTTTAATAATTAACTTTTGTGCTATAGGTTGCTTCAGCCAAGAAGAATTGTTAAAAATATGGAAAGGATTATTTTACTGTATGTGGATGCAGGATAAACCTCTCTTGCAGGTATGTTATATGGAGTTGGAAAGGATCACAAGGATCATTTAATCCAGGGGTTCTTAACTGGCAGGTCTACAGCCCTTTGAGGATCCATGAATAGATTTCACAATGTCTATGAATTTGTATGGAGGGGGAAATACAATTTCATTTACTTTTTTTTAATATTTGAGCATTGTATTTGAGCATAATTGATCTCCATAGATTTCACCAGATTGGAAATTACAGAAAGGAGATCAGAAGAGGGTGGGGATAAATCTTGAGAATTGGGAGAAAAAATATCAGAAAATGATGAAGAATGGAGGAAGGATTAAGGAAAAAAGCCAAAAGATGATAGAGAATGGTAAGCAAGCCAAAAAACTAACTAAGACTTAGAGATGATGGTTAGCAACGTGAAAAAGATGGACTCCACATGAAGAGGTACCTTAGTAGTAAAACATATATAATAGATTTTGAGGGGTTTGGACTAAGAATTAGAAAGAATAAGAAGGAATAATTAAAATGGAATAGTTGTGAAAATAGGATTTTATAATAGGTTAGTTAAGTAAGAGATAAATGCTTACGGAAGATGTAAGTAGCTAATACCTAAGGTGGGAAAGGGAAGGTTAAGTGGAGTCTGATAGAGAATAGATATAATTATATAGTATAGGATAATTTAATGAATTATATATGTTGTTACTCATGTGTAAAAGACAATGAGGATACATTATTATGATTGATATTATTGGCTAAAAGAATAAGATGGAAAATATATTTGTGCAAAAATGAGGAGTTAGAGTGAAGGGAGCATTTAGAAAATTAATATATGCAACAGTGGCAAAGGTAATTGGAAAGGGGATAAAATAAATTAAGATGAAATTTTAAATTATTAATGAAGTTATATGAATATACTAAACTGAAATACGTTGAATATAAGATCAAGGAAGATTGAGTTTGATTAAAAATAAAGAGAAAGCAATTTATGAGAATATAAAGAAAATTTGGTAATAGATGATGTAATGTTAGAAAGCTGTAATGATTAATGAATTGATATGGATAGACTAAATGGTAAATATGCTGAACATAAGAATATATGACTAAGGAAGATAGAGATTGATTAAACATAAAGAGACTGATAAAAATTTATGAGAATATAAAGAAAATTTGGTAATAGATAATGATGTGATGTTAGAAAGCTGTATTTGCGATTGTGGATATTATGGATTTAAAATTAAAACATCTGGAACCACACTGTTCTCTCAAAGATATATTCAAATAATTAAAAAAAAAACTTTTTATAAAAAAAAGGTTTCACCAGACTCTCAGGCACAAAAAAATTAACTTATCTAATCCATGGCACAAAAAGATTTAAGCACCTTTGATGTAGTCCAGTCAGCTTTGGTGTATAAGAAAGCTAATTACTTTAAGGTTAAATATTGCATGAGACATGACTCCAGCTTTCTGAAAGCCTTAAGAGATGGTGACTCCACAATTCCATAGATTGATTACTCCATTATATATCCAGTACAGATCTTACTAATAGGAAAATTTCTCGTATACTTAGACAAAAGAGCTGTAACATATATCCATTACCAAGTTTCTGTGGAATGGAAAACTTATTCTTTTGCTTGTCTGAATCCTGATATCCTGTCTCATAGTTTTCTTTTCTCCAGGCTGAACATCCCTATTTTTTTCAGTCTGTCCTCACAGTGCAGGTCACTTAATCCCTATATCACGGTGGCTAACCTTTTTGGGCTCCTCTGCCAAAAAACAACGCGCACACACTTGCATGCCAGCCACCCAGANCCCTTACCTGCACTGCGCCTCACAGCTGATCTTTTGGCTGGTTTGAGGCCTTTTTCAGCCTTCCAGAAGCTTGGAAAAAGCCTCTGCAAAGCTTTTCAGGCTGAATTATAGGCCCGTTTCATCACTTCTGGTATTACAGGAAGTGACAAAATGGGCCTATAATTCGGCCCAAGCCTCTAGGAGGCCGAAAAAGGCCTCAAACCAACTGAAAAAATCAGCTGTGAGGCGCGCACATGCGCAGTGAGGTAAGTTTGCCTGTGGCTCGCATCCACTTGTGGTACACGTGGCACAGGTTCGCCATCACGGCCCTATATCATTTGTGTTGCCTTCCTCTGAACCTGTTGTAATCTATCAATGTCCTTCTAGAAATATGTTTAGAATCATACATACTACTAAGATGTAGTGTTACCAGTGCAAAAGTAGAGGAGGATAAGGACTTCATTATATCTTTGCTACAGTATTTCTTCTGATCCATCCCAGAACTGTGTCACTGCTTCTAGAAATTGCTTTACACTACTGGCTCATAACTTGTTCTCAATTCAGCTTGTGTCTTATATTTTTTCCTTACTAAATGAAAAGGTAGTTTTCAACTTATAATCATTTGTTTAGTGACGTTTCAAAGTTACAGTGGCACCGAAAAAAAGGTGACTTATAATGGTTTTTCACACTTGCAACCATTGTAGCATTGCCCTGGTCATGTGATCAAAATCTGGCCGTTTAGTAACTGGCATGTATTTATTTCTCTTACAGTATCTTGTGGACATGTGAACAGTCAGACTGCACACAAGTGGCCTGCTTTATTTGTTCTTAATCTTTCCAGATATAAATGGAAAGTAATTACTCTTAGTTATTCCCATTTAGAATTTCTGAGGTTCTTTTTAAAAATACATGTCATAAAATTTACTTTTAGAGCTGTGCTGTATGGTACTGTTTTATATTATTATAAGAAACCAGGAAGAAAAAAGAAGTCAATAAATCTTAATTGCTTTGTAGAGGTAGTCCTCAACTTACCACCAAAATTGGGATCAGATTTGCTATCATAAATTGTTGCAGTCATAAGTAAAATCATCCTGTGACTGTACTGGATTTTTCAACCATTCTAATGATGGTCATAAGTCAAGTTACACAATCGTAAATGCAAGTCCAATTTAACTAATGGTGTTTTTGCCACTTTGTATCAGAAACCAGCAAAAACTTGTCAAAAATTGTGATGAGATGACACATGACCATGGAACACTGCACCTGGTCATAAATGTGAGCTGGTTGCCAAGGGCATGAATTATAATCACCCAAGGGTAGGGCGATGGTCATAAATTCAAATTTAGATTGTAATTGACTTTGGAAGCTGCTGTTGATTCAAACCATTATTAAACAGTGGCTGTAAGTCAAAGAATACCCATAAAACCTTTGTTCAAATTTTTACAGCTATCTTAATGCAGATACATTCAATCCAGAATTATGATACTGTATAATATATGCTCATCTGTTAGTAATTTGTAGATGTGAGGGAAGTATGTATTCATCCATTCATAAACATTTACTTGCATTCTATGCCACCTGCTCTGTGGAATTCCAAGCAGCAATAATTTTGATGGGCTCAATGAATAGGTATTTTGACTATTGTCCAAACTTTTTCATTTCGCTTCCACGGACTGAAATAGAATGTTTTATGCCAAAACATTGAAGTTAGTATTTTTCTTGAGACATGATAAATTGGTCAGCTTTTCCAGACCTATTAGTTTTCAGTTTTGTTCTCGCAGCAGCTCTTAAGCCATTATATTCATTTTTGGTTTTGGTTTTAAAGATGGTTTTCTAATTATTTGTATAATAAATTATTTGTTGATTCTGTCCTAACTGATTACCAGTTTTTAAAGTAAATAACCATTCTGGTATTTTAATATTCTGATATACTAAAATCTAAAATATAAACAGTCTCTGAATGCTTCTCCACAGAAGTATAAATTAAGAATCTCATGATCATATATGAGGCTGTTTGATCTACCGGTAGGAAACCTCTGCATGTTCTACCTTCANCAGAAGAGCTTACTTAAGCCCAAATTGTATTGGTGCTTATACCCATCATCAGTTTTCTATATTTAGGGAAGGTCTGATAGCAAGGTCAGCTTTCTGAGAGGGGAATTTCCTGAATATTATACTAATAGGAATCTACTTGTGTGACATTATTACTAAACAAAATTCTAAATTTCCAGGAGGAGTTGTCAAATAATATATCACAACTTATCCATTTAATCGAGAATATGGATACTCGTAAGTCTCTTCATTTTTATTTCTTTTATGTTCAGGAGCTTATAGCCAAGGCTTTGCATCACAGGGCAAGGAAGAATCAGTTTATGGAGCCAGAAATTTCTTTCCTGGAGATGTATCAAAATCCTTAAACAACAACAGCAGCAGCAAATATATTTGTAACACATACCATTCTGGAGCAGAGTGCAAGATTAAATGGCAACCATATTTAGATTCTTTATAGCTTAATGGTCTAGAAAGAGGTAGCAGCAACAAACCGCAAATCTGGATGTATTTAAAAAGTGCTTAGGCATTTTTAGACAAAACTTTTAATTGCTGCAAGTCATAACTTTATAATGATGCATCTCTGAACACAAACTGCTGAGAAATATAGGTAGGAGGATTCTGTTGTGATTTCATTCTACCTCTCCATACTCCTACCCACGGGGGCCTGGTTAACTGCTGTGGAGGTGGAATAGTAATCAGGCCTTTGGTATAATGTTCTCTGAGAACAGATGACAAAAAGAGAATCCAAAAAAGGAGGGTTGGCCATTCTCAGCTTTGGTACTATCTATGCCAAGATTTCAGCTCAGATGGATCAGCATTAAGAGAATTCAGTGTTTAAGGTTAAAGTGGGGAGGGGGGGGCGCAGCAAAGCAGACTATAGATCCCCAGCCCTTCACCTCCTTTGGTGTGTCTGCTGCTGGGATTCTTAAAGATTAATTTTTCTATCACTTATGAAAGGTGACCGGAAATTTATGAAGAAGAAAATATGTAATTTAAACATATTTATTATCTCAAAACAGGACACTTGTTCATTCAGACTTTCTGGCAAACTGTGAATCGTGAATGGAATGGATTAGACCGATTGCGTCTAGATAAATTTTACATGGTAAAGTTAAATTCTTCTTCCCTTTTGAAAATCTCCTTGGGAAAAAAAGAACATGTAGAATCAGAATCAGAATAGAGCTGGAAGGGGTCTTCTAATCCTACTCAAACAGAAGATCCTGTACCATTTCAGATAGGTGGCTGTCCAGTCTTTTCTTAAAACCTGCAAATATATCCAGGGATATATTGTTCCACAACAAAAAAAATCACTTTCAGAAATAAGATTGGTAATAAAACAAATTAACATCGATTTAAAATGCATTTTCTCATTTAAATGTGCTAATGCCATATGTTTATATTTTTATAAAATAAAGCTTTTCTAAGCAAAAATAAAAAAATTCGTTTGAAAAGAGCTTCCAAATCATAGTGCATGTCATTTTGATCCAGCTTTCATTTCAAGTCCTTTTATTGAATAATTAATGTACGCTACACATAAGAGTAATGTAACTGGTTGGTGGGTTTTAGTATTTTAGTGAAATTATGTTTAGATTTTATTATTGTTGGTATTCCAAATATTTGTATTAATATTAATGCATTCATAATGTTAATGTAGTATAAACTTGAATCTTGGTAGATTCTGTGATACAAAAATAGAAAAATAAATATTCATGCCCTGTTATACAATTGAATTGTTAATATTTTAGTCAAAACTAAGAAAAAATTATGTAACTTAGCATATACAATTAAAATTTCTATATAATTCTTCAAATAGGATTCCTAGTTCTTAAATGCTTGTTCAGATACAACAAGAGATATGAGTTATTTGAACCATTACAGGTAGACCTGGAGTTATGATAGCTAATACAGTGACCATTATTGCAATGGTACTGAATGAGGGGGACTTACAACCATCCACACCATGATGGTTATTGCGGTGTCCCCAAGATCACAATCTGGGTGCTCAGGCACCTGACTCAAGATTACAACATTGCAGCAAGCTACCATCACAATTGCCTTTTTTGACCTTACCTACAACTTCCCACAAAAAAAAATCAGGAAGCAGGCAGCGAAAATCATAAGTTGCTTCTGCCAGTTTTTATCCCAAGTTTTTGAGATTTATGAGATTTCAAGGCCTTCATATTCTCTAGCACCTCCCATGCTCTGTTGCATACACACACCTTCTGCCAGCTCACTCTTGCTCCCTAGTACCTGTCTATGGCTCTTGTTACCCCATCTGTGCTCCCTAGTGCCTACTCTTGGCACTTGCAAACTCCATGTGCTCCTTGCCTGAGACTGAGGCCTATTGTTTTGTAAATAAGTTATTTACCAAAGTCATGGTAATGGGAATTCTGTTGTTATTTCCTAAACAAATGCTTAATGTGATCCGTGATGTTCATATGACTGCTCTGCAGCTCTGCTTTTTGGAGATAATAGGAATGTATCTGTAAGGTACCAGATTTGAGAAAATTGTCCTAGTCAGTTTCATAGATAGATTTTAATTGTAATTAGGAAATAGAAGTGTTATAAGACATGCTATCTAGAGCCCTATGCTATATCTTAATCTCCATATCATTAGTCAATTTAGCAGCTGGCAAAAATACTTATTTGCGGGAATGGATTTGTTTAACAACCATGTGGTTGCTTAATGACTATTTGGTTCACTTAACAAACCATGATGGCTGATTTTATGGCTGTCATAAAAACAGTTGTAAAGACAAGTCAAATCACATGATGACTCACTTAATGACTGCTACAAGTTATGACCTAGAGTCTGGGCTCAGTTGTGTCCGTTAAGTGAGGACTACCTGTATCTCTTTTCCCATTGTAAAAATACTGTCTTGTATTTGATGAATGAACAAGACACTGGACTTGTCTTTCTCACTCCCACAACCAAGACCTTTATTCCACTCAGAAATAGTGGATGCACAGAAATCCACTATGCATTCAGCCAACTTAGCATAAACTCATAACATGTATACATACAGTTCCTCCATGAAGGGTAGAATTTAGCTTAAAATGTGTACAGAACATCCCTATGTTGTTCAAATTCTTTTAATATATTGAGTGCTATCCTATAAACTTAATAACATGGTGGGAAAAATTGTGTGCATTGTTTTTTTTTCCTAACCTAGTTGATCCGCATGATGCTGAGGCAGTCCTTTGAAGTTCTGAAAAGAAATGAATGGAATGAAAGGTAGACCATATCTGTTGTTTGTATAGTGTGCCAGTCTTGTGTCCTTTTGATTTTATCATTATAAATACCTCACCATCATGTTTGTAAATCATGTTTTATGGTGCACCTAGTTTTGTAAATCAGATCGTAGCTTAGCATGATAGATACATTCATTGGTTTCTGTGAGATCAATATTTACTTGCTTAATTACCAGACATAGCATTTTATCTATTAAAATGATGTGGACATGACATTTCTTTTAACTGAGTGTTCTAACGAACATCAATCATCTGCTCATTGATTTAATATCATCTGATCTACAGGTAGTCCTCAACTTATGATCATTCATTCAGTGACCATTCAAAATTGCAATGGTGCTAAATGAAGAGACCTACAACATATACTCAAAGTTATGACCACTACAGTTCCCTCATAGTCACATGATGAAGATTTGACAGCATGACAATCTGCTTGCTCTTACAACTGACCACAGGGACAGTGCAACTGTCCCTTTCAGCTATCTTTCCCCTCATCCTGCCCTTCTGGGTGCCTTGGGGCTGCTTCCCACCCAGCTGAGTCCCCACAGGCTTTGGGTCTATTTTCTGCCCATTGCCTTGGTCCTTCTCCCTGCCTTGTCATGTCTAGCTACACTTACCTCTTCCAATGATTGCCTTTCCAAAAGATAGTCCAACCAATGCAACTGTTTCCAGGGACCACGTGTGAACTGGGGAAGTGCTGCCATCCTGGAAGTGGGTACCATTTGTGGAATCTCTCAGAAGGGTGCAATTTTCCACATTGGTATCCATCTCCAGAATGACACGACAGCCTCTGCAGGAAGGCTGTATATCACACCAGCTGGGCGCTCTTTTGGAAAGGTGTACTTCAAAGAGGTAAGTGGAGGAAAGTATGATGGAGCAGTGAGGAGGCCTAAAACTATGGGACCCAGAAATGTGGGAAGTGGGCCTGAAGCCTGTGAGGACCCAGCCAGGTGGGAAGCAGTCTCAGGTTCTGTGGGGATCTAGGCAGATGAAAAGCTTTGCAAAGAGGACCTAGGGTGGGGGAGGCCCTGGGAGCACAGGCCATATGTGAATTGGTGAAGTGCCGTTTGTGGGGGCCTGGTCCTGAAACAGAATGAAGGCCTGCGCCAGGTGTGCCAGGGCCTCCCCCACCCTGAGGTGCCCTGTACTCCACTTAATGACCACAGTGGGAAGAGCTGAGATTTCGATTGTTGAGTGAGGGGGGGGTCATATGGGCAACCACTAAGACTTATCATAATTTTGGGCTGAATTGTGGTTGTAAGTCAAAGACAACTATATATAACTCCTCCCATTATTCTATATCAAAGAAGGCACANGTTGCATTAATTATACCATTAAAATGTACACCTGCATATGTTTATAAAATACAGTAGCTCTTTAATTTTAATTATGATACAAATCCTACTCAGTGAAATTGTGATACAAGATGTGGGATGGCCTTTTCAAATGAAGTAATAAAATCAGATCTCAGCTAACTATGTTTTTAGAAGTGTATACTGGTTTCAGTGTGCACTTCTCTTTTTTTGTTCCTACATTATGTGGAGATGAAACCATTTGGTCCATGCTTTACCAAATGTATTTAGGTGAACACTTTTTGGACCTGACAAAAGATTTTATGATGTAATGCAACTGAATAGCCTTTGCCGCTAATATTAGTTTTACATTTATTTCCAGTTTAATTGAACGATTTCTGAACATGTTAATAATGGAAGTTATGCATCCAGATAGCCATGCTCCCATTGGTATTAAATTGCATTTCATTGATATCTATCTGGAAGAACTGGCTAAAGTTGGAGCTAAAGAGGTCAGTAGCAAATTGTATGACATTTAGGCTTCTCCATGCTGGTCCCTCACCTGAAAAGCATCAGGTTAGGGGAAGATTATTACACTTTACTTCTTTATAAAATGTATTAAAATCACTGGTGTCAAGTTTTTACTGTGTGATTTTCTAAAGCTCAGTTTATTTTATTTTGTGAACTGTGCCCTGGTTTCCAATTAGTTTTATATATATGAAAGGAATAAAAGCAAATAAGAGTACAAACAGAAAATACAAAAGGGAATAAATGTGAAAAAGGAAAAGAAGTGTGAAAAAAGTTAACTTTACCCATTAATCCCAGTATGTAAAAAAAATCATTTTTAATTGCTTGTCACCCCCTCTAAATCTAACATACTCTCTCTTTTCCCTATTGTTTATCTTTTAAGTCAAAAAATACAAATCCATGGGCTTCACCAAACAAANGAAATATGACAATGCCCTGTTTTCTATGACTATAATACTATACAGTATTTTAATTTAAATTTCAAGAGTCATCTTATCAACTTATACATAACAATATTTAAAATGTGTATTTTTATCTTTACAGCTCACAGCAGACCAGAACATTAAGTTTATTGAACCATTCTGCAAAATTATTGCCAGGACCAAGGAGTATGTTCAAATCTTGACAATATTTATATTAATATACTGTTTTAAAAATAGTAAATAAAAATCTGAATGGGGGTGCAGAACAAAGGAAAAGTTACTGTGAAGGATAGCAACATGTTGACTATGAGAGAAATACTTTTTAAACGTGCCTGAAAGTAAAAGTATGTGTAACTATAGCAACAACATTTCTATGTAGCCATTATAGAAATGATTGTTCTTGATCCTCCTGGATACCTCGGAAAATTAGAGAATTATAATCATGCGGTTGTCTGTTTTTCCTTTCTTATTATCTGAATGACTCAGAACTTGTTTACGAGTTAGGTTACAAAGAAGTTCTATTAACCACATTCCCTAAATATATTCTCTCCCTCCCCCCCACAATCTTTTCACTATTCAGTCATCTTATGCTGCAAGCCATAATCTGTGGCATCTTTGAAACCATTGTGGATCAGTCCCCATTTGCCATAGAAGATTTAATGAAAGAACTAGAAACTGGCAGTGATGTTGACAGTACCTCAGAAGATGAAAAATGGACTGACAGAGAAGATACAGAAATGGCCAGAGGTAAGACATTTCCCTGACACTTCCTTTGAAAAATTCTAGAAAAATATCTTCCAGTGTTTTCTTCACAGAACTTTCTTTTAGCACGTAAACTTCTGTGAATACAGTTCATTTAGAAGGAAATGGAAATCAGAGATTTCCTGGAAATATCTAAAGAGATATTTCCTGACACTTTATTTGTTTTCTAAGCAGAATTTAAAGTTTTGCTTTGTCTTCTAAACAAGCCTCTGTCCAGTATTTATAAAAGGCTGTGTTCTCTTTGATTTCCTCCAGCTCCTAACTGATTTCAGATATACCATCTGTGCTGAAAACATTACTTATAGGTAGGCTGTGTTCAGTGTTAAAGGAGAGGTTTTCTTCTCATATATCAGGACTTCCCCTTATTTCCTCCTATTACATATTCAGATGCTCTCTAAAGGTCCTCTAACAGATTTGGTCATACAGTGGCAAGTGACAGGACTTCACAAGATAAATTATGCAATCATACTAAGATACTAAGCTTCATTGGCTAAATGAAGGCAGGAAATATTTTCCCCATGTTGAGCAGGAATGAAGCAAAGAGTGAGTGGGAGTGAAGTGGATAGGACCATCCGTTTGATCTCTGACACTTCATTTTTGGTTTTTCTTCATAATATAGGCAGGGGCTTGTCAAACAGTCTGTCTCCAAATTCAGAGACACATGGTAATATTTCAGAAGATATAGAAGCTAACATTGGACCTGTTCTTCAGGTAGGCTCCACCTTTATCAAACTACTAGTTTTAGAACTCTGGTTTCTAAAATTATGGGAATTGTGGGACCAGATTGGGGAAGGCTGATGCAGGGTTTGAAAACTTCTGATTTAAAACTGATAAATTGCACTGGCTACTTTATTTTCAATAGCTGAAAATTAAATCAAGCTATCAGTCCCGTCCCCCCCCCAGTGCAATATGGTGGTGGGTGGGTGGCATCTCTAAGTTCTATGTATACTTCAAGTTCTGAGGAACATCAGATGCCATTTGAGCAATTCAGCATATATTGACTCACAAACAGTGATGGTCCCAAGTCTTCCTGAATGTCTTAACTGTGATTTTTTAAAGAGGATACTTAATTGTTCATCGGGCTGTGATGAAGGGACCTAGTAGGAATTTGCATAGATTTAGACTGGTGAGAAAAAGTAAATATTTTGATGGTAAATAGAAAAAGGAAAGAATGGTGTTATGATACTAACATTTTAGCATTTTTGAATGAAATGATTTTTAAAATGGATCCAAGTTGCTTTCTTTCTTTGACAGTTTGATTATGCAGCAATTGCCAGCACAATCTTTGAGTTGAGCAGCAGAAAAAACACACCTGCTTTTAACAGAAAGCGCCTCTACAAATTGGTTAAAAAGTATGTTTCCTGAAATTCTTATGATTTCCCTTTTTTTTCTTCCTAACACATAAGTCCTTCATTTTTCCACACCAATAAATACAGTACTTTCTGTTATGGAAGATGAGTAAAACAATATAATTTCTTTTCACTTCTTTCCAGATTTCAAGATCTTGCAGAAGGTAAGACTTCATCATTTTTTTCAAGCCTTTGGGAAAGCATAGCATGAATAGAAAATATACAGTAGAGTTGAATGTATTATCCTTTGAAGGAATAATCATGATTTTCCACATCAGTGCTTAAGGAAAAAGTGAAAGTAAAGTGTATTGAGTTGTTTTCTAATACTGATGGCTTTGTGGTCATGTCCATACAGTGATCTTGGGAACAATATGGAAGTATTTGCCATTTCATTTTCTGAGATAATTTTGGAATTCTCAGAGAACTCTAGGATTTCCTGGTGGTCTCCTAATCATGCACAAACCAAGTCTGATCTTTCCTAGCTTCTTTCAGGCTCAGGCAATATGCTGGTACCTGAACTGGACTTACATTATCACCTAAATCAGATTACAGTACTCTTTACAGCTGGAATTTGAGAACTTTTTCTCCCCTTCATGGAAAGCCACATAGTCATTACAGTTGCTGGAGTCA
Organism: Ophiophagus hannah; assembly: GCA_000516915.1. Classification (NCBI taxonomy): domain Eukaryota; kingdom Metazoa; phylum Chordata; class Lepidosauria; order Squamata; family Elapidae; genus Ophiophagus; species Ophiophagus hannah. Next base: position 11,394 of record AZIM01003191.1, on the reverse strand, counting down.
GTGCCAAAAATATGTGAGGCCAGCCCCTTTTCCCTCCAGTCTTCCTTACTATTAGGCTTCTGTAAGATGAAAATAACTGGCAGTCTATTGTTTTATTGTAATATAAAACACAAGTAGTATATTACTTGGGTGCCGATTCATTTATATAGTATTGACTGCGGACCATTAACATTCTGATTATTTAGATAACTTATACTTATTTTTTTCTTTATCTTTGAAGGTTTATGCCTGTTATTGACGATTTCTAAAATGTTAATATTGTTTAAATTTTACAACAACTGCAAACTGTTTCAGCACTCTTAACTGATTTAAGGCTCTTTGCAATTAAGCCTGGGGCCCTGATTACCACCACTGATTTCAATTTTCCTTCCCTTCTTATTCAAGTAAATGTTTTATTTACTATAAAATATTCATGATAGCATACATGCATGAGTTTTAAAAAAGCATGGATGTTAATATGAACAAAGAATCTTTCCAAGAATCTTTGGCTTGTGGCAGTTCTTATTCTGATGTCCTTTTCAGGCAGTTTCCCTCAAAATGATTTCCCTGAAGATGTCTCTACAGATGAGGATGATGATACCTTCAGCAGGAAGAAATTGAAAAGAAAATCTGGCAAACCCTTAAATAAAGCTCAATTGGAGAAAAAAGGTAGGAAAAAAACATCTGTTTGTTTCCTGATCACACTAAACATTTATTTTTAATCACAATTTGTTGAATCAGCTATAGAAGTCATGGTTTGTGCATACTGTGTTTTCAAAAATAAGACCCACCCCAAAAATAAGCCCCAGCCTGATTTTGGGAGGTAGGACTAATATAAAACCTACCCCAAAAATAAGCCCAAGGGAATGGGCATGGCCAGCACAAGAGGTGGTGAATGCATGGGGAGAGCAGCCATAGCCCACTGTCTCCTTGGTACAGTGCAGATAAGTCCAAAGGTACAGGCTGAGGGGGAGACAGACAATGCGGATATGCTGAGCGGCTGCCAAGCTCAAAGGAGGCTTGCACAGTGACACTGGCAGCAGGTGTGGAGGCAGAGGCACAGGGGAGGGGGGAGGCAGGTGATCCTGATGCCCCGTGCAGGCGCCTGCCCTGTGTTGCCGGACGTAAGCCAAGAGACAGTTGGACAGAGTGGATGACGTGTTGGGATTGCCTCCCCCCCTCCCCCCCCACCCCCGGGTGCCTCTGGCNGGATGGCGTGTTGGGATTGCCTCCCCCCCTCCCCCCCCCCCCCCGGGTGCCTCTGGCTCCTCCAGGCACTTTTTGCCCAGAGGGAGATGAAGCTTTGTTCTGCTTGCAAATGGAGCACTTTGAAACGGTACTAATTGCAAAAGCGTCCCATTTGCAAGGAAACGAAGCTTTGTCTCGCTCTGGGTGAAAAGTGTTTGGGTGCCTATGGGGCGCCTGGGAACGGAGCAATTTGCGGCCCGTGGGGTGCTTAGATCTGGCCCCACAGGGCTGCCCTGGAAACAGCAAAGGATTGGCCCGCGGTGCCTCTGCCAGCGAAAGCAGAGCTCGGGAGGGCTGCACTGAGCTCCGTTTTCACTGGCAGAGGGCTGCTGGAGGCCGTCACAGGTGAAAGGGCACGGGGGCGGGCACAGGCAGCCCACCCAAGGTCTGTTTTCAAGGACAGAGGGCTACAGGAAGCTGTTGCAGCCAAAAACGTAGATCGGGAGCCTGTTTTCGCTGGCAGAGCACTCAAGACAAGAGTGATGTCAAGCTGGCCATGCCCACCTTGACTGTATCCTGGCTCCTGAGGTCAAACACAACCCTGATG
>AZIM01003190.1:71833-83522 GCA_000516915.1 Ophiophagus hannah | reverse complement strand
TGAGCCTGGTGAGATTCGATCTGCTAAATTACAGGCAGCTGGCTGCAGCAGAAGTAGCTTGCAGTACTGCACTCTAACCACTGCGCCAGCAAGGCTTGTCCTACAGACAAGCTACCCTATTTTTGCAAAAGAAACTCTGGGATTGTTGATTATGAACTAGTGAGTAAGATTGATAGATCTCCATCACAACTTGAAAAGCCAAGGGGCAGCACAAGAAGAAAATCTAACAAGCGATTTGCAGCTGGTTTGCACAATCTTTTTAGACATATATTCCATGTATCATCTTAAGTAAATACTCAGATCCTGAATTTATTTTTTATCTTTGTTAATTGTATCTTCAAGGTTTGTAGAGAAAGATTTACAGCTCTGGAAGCTGCAGAAGGTTTGAAGTGAATTTGGGGTCTAATATTAAGAGTGTTTACTTGAACTCTTTGAGAGTTAATGATTCATTCAACTAAACTGTTCTTAACAAGATTTTGCATCTCCTGCTGATGATGGATGAACAGATCATAACGCGTGAAAAAACATTCTTATTAGAGTTTATCAGTTCTTTCTTTGATGCTGCTAAAAGCTGAGAACCATGATATGTTTTCATTTCTCTCTCTTTTTTTTTAACAAATCAAATACACCAAGTGTTGAATCACTGTCAGTAAAGATTTAAGTCAATTTTCTCTGCTGTCAGGAGAAAATGGAGAAAAAATAGTATATATTGTCTTGAGGAAATCTGGGATATGTCTAGCAATGAAATAAAATGTGAGACTGTGTTATGGGGAAAAATAACCCAATTAAACTGCTATGAATTTCCTTGCATGGTTTTGAATTTTTGTTCTTTAAATTTAATTTATATTTTCCCTAAATTAAGTTTTACAGAACCAATTATGGTTTCTGTTGATTTTAAGTGTTGTTTGCAAAATTCAAGAGGATCAGTTGTCAAATCTCTAATCCAGAACATGCCCATAGTTGAAATTTTTGCAAAACGTAATTGAAACTGCAATGTATGTGAGAACAGATCCAACATACATTTGTCATATGCTTAGTTTAGCATGGAAACCATTCAAAACAAATTCTAAAAGTATAAATTTGTCTGTGTATGGCAGTCTATTCTATCTTCTATGGTTCATTAAAGGGTAGATGTACAAATTGTGTTTTTAAAAAATCTGACTGTGTCTATTAAATAAAGACCTGTTCATTAACACAAACTTTCCTGAATCTGTTGAACTTTAACGGCCTGAATCATCTTTGTGTTCCAGTTGGATATATTAAGAGGCTATCAAAGTGGAGAAATAAGCTGAACTGAGAATTTATTTTAACTGTACACCTTTAAACCACTTGGGCTATTATGTGTCATAAACTCACCAGATATATTTTTCTTTCCTATAGCTCTCGTTGTACGTTTTCTGACCAAACGGTTCATATGGGAATATGACCCCACTCTTGGTGAGTTTTTTTTTCTGTTGTGTCTTATACTGCTATTACTACCTTTGTAAGCCACCCACAGTCACTGAAAGTTGAGTTGGATGGCCATATAAATTTTCTTAAATAAATAAAAATAATATACCATCACAGGTATATACGTTACTTCATTAGAACAGTCTTGAAATATAACCTTTGCATGTAGGATGTAGGGAATGGGACAACTTGCCACAGCCAACTCACCACGGCCAACTTGCTGCAGGACAATTTAACAATTCTATTTAATTATTTAAAATAAATATAAAATATTTTAATTTTTGCTATTCACATTTCATTCTGTCCCTCTGTTTGCATCCTTTCTTTAATGATTCTATTCCACTAGTTCTTTGATATTAGTGTAACTCTTGCCCTTCAGGGAGTTGTCCTGCAGTGAGTTAGCCGTGGTGAGTTGGCCACGGTGAGTTGTCATAGATCCTAGCATGTAGGTTCAATCACCAGCATATTTCTATTCAAGAAGCCACTAGTAATTGTGGAAAAAACACTTACCCCAAAATCCTAGAGAGCAATCAACAAACTGAACAAACAGTAATATGAACAAATAGCCTGATTTTTATGCTGGCATTTAAGACTGTGTTTTCATTTTGGCAGTCAAATTGCAAAAACTAAGTTTAATGTGAGCAGGCTTCATTATTCATAATTATATGGTTAACATAACAAAGCAAAATAACCAAGCAATTCCATGAAAAGACAACTACCCTAAAGTTCACAGATTTTAAACATTTTGAGCCAGTCTTTGGACTGCACAACTACCACTCTTGAGTCTAATGCAATCTCTTCAATATTATTTAAAAATTAGAGTACTGTAGAAAATATGCTTGGTGCAAAATAACTGCTTTGGACAGGGGTGAATGAAATGCCCCTGAAATCATCTTTAATTTTTTTTTGGTGGGGAAAGCGTTGATGAATTACTTTTTATTAAAGGTTTTAACAATAGTAAAAGAAAATTAAACCATCCGAAATACAAGAGAAACAAAACAATAGAAAAAAGGAAAGGAAACAGAAAAAAGGAAAGAAGTTACTTCTGATCTTCTTTATTAAAAAAAAGTGCAAGCAAGTTTAATATTAGTCTATCCCATTTGATATGACATTACATAAATTACTTCTTCTCATATCTCAAGCCTTATCCATCAACCATTCCCCAAATTATTAATGTTTCTTTTCCAGGATTAGCAAAAAGTCCATAAAAGGTTCTTAGAACATTATAAATGTATTTCTTGTTTTTACCCTGATCAAGTAGGTCAACTTCATATTCATTCCCTTAGATCCCATCATTCTTAATCTTTACTTCATTTAAGATGCTGTCATAAGATCTGATCTCCATCTAAATTTTCTTGGAAATTTCTTCTCAACTTTAACAGCTCCCTCTTTTGCAAATCCAGCAATGGATCATTATCCGGGTCATTTTTCATCTCTTGGCTTATCAATTGTATTCCTACTTTAGTTTTCATCTCTGTGTTATAGCTCACAACTTCTATTTTATTTTATAGTATTCAAATTATTCTTCTTTGCCTCTTACATGTTTCTTCTTTAGAAACTCTTTTAAATAGTATGTTCATATAAGTAGATATGGTTGCTGTTCTTGTAGCCGTGAACTTCTTTCCCGTTTCTTCAAAAATCCTTTGAAATGTCTACCTCTGTCTCTCATTTTTGCAAGTTTCGCTGCTGGTAATCAAATTCAAAAGTAAAATTGTAAATCAAGGACTGAGCTTAGATGCAGCTCACTTCCTCATGACTAGCAGAAGCACAAGGTAAATAAGACTACCAATATGTGAACACAGGCCTAATTCACATTATATTTATTTGATTAAAATTATGTACCTGCCTATTTCACAAGCTGTCTCTGGGCAGCATACAATGAAATAGTTAAAAACAAAGCTAAAACAACAATTGAAAACAAACAGAAAAACAAATAAGACTGTGGGACTATGAATTAGTTATCTCATGGGCTTCCTATTTCCATGGGATCCCCACCCTGCTTGAAAAACTATGTTTTAAGGATTCCCCGAAGGCCAATTGGGTTGGGGCCAATCTAACCTGTTCTAAAGGGTGGGTGCTGTGACAGAAAAAGGCTTGCCTCTTGAGTCCCATAAGATAGAATTCTTTAGCAGAAGAGATCCATAATATTCCCCTCCTGCCAGACCCCATGGGATGGGTAGATGTAATTGTGGAGAGGTGCCTCTTGCCATGTGAAGCTTTAAAAGTCAAAAACAGGACCCTAAAGAACCCAGAAGCAAATTGGCAACCATTACAGTTGCAAAGCAGAGATATAACATGTATTGTTCTAGACACACTCATAACTGCTTGTACTGCTGTACTTTGCACTAACGAAAGCTTCTAGATGTTCTTCAAGGGCAGCCACATCTAAAGTGTGTCCCAGGAGTCCATTCTTGAGGTCACCAGGGCATGAGTAACTGTGAGTAGAGCCTCATGAACCCGGAATGGGTGCAACTGGCACACCACACACATATATTAGTATAAATGTAAAAGAACTTAATTTTTGTTGACCCAAAGTTGGCTTGGTATATGATTTTGCTCCATTTTTTAAGAACAGAGTACAACATCCAATCTAAAACTCATTGTATTAATAATGCCATAAGCTGACACTCTAATGAAAACCACCCCAATTTTCTGTACATAGCCAAGCCATATGCTGTTAAAATATTCTTCCCTGCTGATACCCTAGCCAATGCAACTTTGAACTGATGTAACCCCAACAAGGCATTTATAGTTAAATTTGGAGTATGAAGCAGAATAAATTCATCTCTAAGAGGCAGGGTATAATCTAGATTTTTTAAAAAAATATATCCTCCTCATCTTGGTGATTCAGATTCTCCAAATTTCTCTAAAACCCAAGAACTGGCTCTTGACATTGTGGTCTGCTTGAAAATGAATAGTGGCTTAGAGTAATTAATTATAGTCACAATTTGTCTCGTACTTTTTTTTTCTGGCAATTCTTTTAGACTCCAAGCATATGGCACTGACATCCACAAACTAAGTATAATTTAACTGATTTGTGAAAGACTGCCAGAGTCACTAGAAATAAGCCAATATTTAAGCTAACAAGAGCTCTTTTTTGGCAATGATATGTATAGTGTGTGTATATATGTGTTGTTTTCTTAAATGTCAGCTTGAAATGTCCCTTTGACTTTTATAACTGCAAGTATTATAAACTGTGGAGTGGCAAATAGCTGTAGTCATCCAGGAGATTCTTGTGGCTTTCAAAGACACTGCTACACAGATACCAGAATGTGAAATCTAGTTTGTGAAGCTGAATTCTAGATAAGGAATGAGATGGTTGTGGCCTCTGTAGAGCAGCCTCTCTGCTGGAGTTGAGTAGCTTAAGCTGCTCAACTCTATGGCCAGACTGACATTTATTATCTTCTCTATTGTTCAAATCCTTCTTAAAGAGTGGTACCCAAAACTATACACAATCCTTGAAGTAGGATGTGATCCATGCAGAGAAAGTGAAACTATGACTTCCTTTGATTTAGAAATGATACTTCTGCTGATGCTGCCCAAAACTTTAGTTGACCTTTTGCAATCCCATAAGAAATTAAAAGTTGTCATGTATGTAGCTTACAAAAACCCATTTTCTCTATAATTTTTGATGATGGATACTCATAGTCATAGCCCATGTTTTCAACCAAGCAAACAAAATCTGAAAGGAACAAACAAGTGTCATTTTTAAAAAAGAAAGAATATATTCAAAGCAATCATTCATTTCCCTCCCTCACACGCACACTTTTTGGGGGGTATTTTGTTTCCCTTAGTAAAGATGGAAGCATTTGCCAAGACGTTTAAGTTCTGACCCTTAAAATCTATATTCATCTCTTCTTTGGTTTCCTAGATTTTGACACTTCTTGCTTAATGTCAGCCTTGTGAGGTAGTCCAGATAAGAAGCATGCTCAGGAGTACTAGCTCTTATCTCTATTGTAAGGTTACATTAAAAGAAACTTGCAAATCTGAAAGTACATCTCTCCCCCATTTCTTTTACAGTCCAAACAACTAGGCAGAGTCCCTTCTGACATGTCCCAAAGGTGCTTTTTTTTTCAAGAGGCAAACTGGACAAACTGAGCAACATGGTATATGCAGTAGAATACAGTGAGACATGTACAGATCTGTACATTGGGGAAACAAAACAACCACTTCATAAACTCATGGCACAACATAGGAGACTGGACAAGATTCAGTAGTCCATTTGCATTTAATAGGCAAAGGCCACTCTTTTGAAGACAGCAAAGTCCACATTTTGGACAGAGAGGACCGTTGGTTTGAAAGAGGGTCAAAGAGGCCATCTATGTCAAAACCGAACTCTCGCAACAGAGGGGGAGAGATACGGCACCATCTATCTGCAGTCTACAATACAGTCCTTCCAGCAGTTCCAAGAAGGCTCCACACCCATTTGCATTACTCAAGTGACCCTGAGGACACAGATAAACCTTCAAATAGCCTCAATGACTCTCTAAAAGAATGCAAATAACCAGCTGTCTGCAAGAAATATAAATCCTNAAGCGAAATGTCTTCAAAGAAAAAACAAGAAAGTCCAGTTGCCTCTTTAAAAAAAGCACCTTTGAGACAACCATGACCTGGATGATTGAGAATCTCCATAGACAATTTCCCTTCTGGCATGTTTGACATGCCCCCATCCCTTCTGCAGACTCAGCTGCCATGTGTCTGACCATGGTCTAGTCTGCAGATCTCCAAAGTTGGCAACTTTAAGATTTGCTGACTTTAACTCCCAGAATTCCCTAGCCGGCCACTCTATGGTTCTTCCTTCTGTCTCCCAAAGTCATTCTTACATACCATTACACCACATGTCAAGCATTCCCATTCAGCCAAGAAAACTGCTTACTGAAGTGAAAGATAAGATTCTCTGCATCCATCTTCAGCTCTGGGTTTAGCACTACTGTTTTTGAAGGACTAACTCCCCAAATGTTGATTATTCCGAATTTCACAGGAGAGGGTCTCTGCATTTGTGGGAGGATATTCAGATAGAAATGTGTGTAGGATCTGGTCAAGAGCTCAAGATAGCAGACAAAATAGTACAACTGAAGCTCCACCTTCTTTTATGTAGATCACATAGCTGGAGTTTAGATGGTTCAGCCATGACTGCCTTTTTTAAAAATCACTTTAAGGATACCACAGGTTTTGCTTTGTTTTGTCAAGATATTGCACCTCATTTGCCCATCCAGTTGTTGCTTCACAACCTACACCAGCTCTAGGTATTTTTCCTATTAGCACAGAATAACTTGGAAGAGAGACACAGAAGACTACACTGTTATTTATATGTTATTTATTCTGCAACAAATTCATTAACCAGACAATTTACAGCAGTGCAGGGGAGATTTCTTTGTTTTCTTTTCCCCAGTCTCCTTTTAATTTTTTTCTCTTCTTTTTGCTTTATGTCAATGAGGTGCAGCTGGCAATTTAGAGTAAATTAATAAGGTCAGTGGGAAAGAGAGAGGTGTGATGCTGTATGATGCAGAATTCTCCATCCTGGAGTGTTGTTGCTGCTTTTAAATGAACACCAAACAAATATCTCAAATATGGATCTAAATATTTGAAGTGTTGGCTTTAAGATATTCCAGAATATTGGCTCTTAAGCCAGTCAGGGAACAAGACCAAATATAATCAAATGCAAGTCTGTCATTTGAATAATGACAGTGGCAGAAGGTGCAAACTAATGCCAGGGAAAAAGTCACATGTAATAAATTACAATTATATCCTTTCCTTTCCATCTTTACAGGGACACAAATTGGAATGCATTTTTTCCCTTTCCATTTACTCTAAAATAACAGTCCCCAATTTTTTCCCTTTATACAGATCTCTGTAGCATTACAAAAGCCTTGGTACATGAAACACCCCAATTTATTGACTATTACAAGACCCCCAAATTAAATAAAAATGAATTTAAAAAATACTAGGTTAAATGATGCAAGTCTGCTGAATTGCACGGTTTTCCAACTGAAATTCCATGGGAAACGATGTAAGATGAACTGATCGCCTCAATTTGGGGTCATTTTTGTTGAACTTTGCTTTTTGGCATCTGCACCAGAAATCATATGTAATATCTTAGGAAACAACAAAGATATGTTTACCACACATCGGGAAACTCTGTTCTAAAACCTCCTGGGCTGACAATTAGACTGAGAGATAAAAACAAAGCCTAGAGTCATTTGAGAATCCATTTGTATAGCACAAAGCTAGAAATTGGGACACCATGAGTTACAAAACCAGCTGGGTGGACTAGGAGAACAAACTCCCCTCCGCTCTAGAATTGAAGATGTGACATGGTCCGAGCCAACCTCAAAGAACAGCAAGGACTTCACAGTTCAAACTTGAGCTACACAGATTCTTTTCTATTGGGTGACCTTGGGCCAGTCCCTCTGTCTCAGCCCTGGAAAGAAGGCAGTGGCAAACCATTTCTGAAAATCTTGCCAAAAAGATTGCAGAGATTAATCTAAGCAGTTCTTGGGAGTCAACATTGACTCAAAGGGCAAAAATATAAACACTGTCAGTATAAAAAAAAGAACTGTTCCATGAAGCTAAGGACAAGCTGTCACTTCTTATCATAGCCAAGATTCTGATTTAATCAGCTCAAAGTTGAGTTTAGTTGCTTGCATGGACCCAATTAAAAAAAAATCAAAGGCTCATAGCAATATTTGTGCACATTTTTATATATTTGTCCCCATTTCTTCAGAAGTAGGTGTTCTAATGAACTTTCCCTTCTTTACATATTTTTGACAATCCATTTTTCCTTAAAGAAGAAATACTATTTGGGTTTTTCAGATGAACATTTTGGTATCTATTTTTCCTTAACATAGACATTTTTGCACATATTTTCAAGTTATAAACCACATTTTAGGGTGAATATTTCAGCATGCATTTATGTTCTGGAGTCTTCTCTACACTTGAGAAGTTCAAGATCAAGTTCAAGATCATTATATTCATACTTATAAATAATCTAGCACACTGAATTTTTCATGCATCCCTCTTTCTGATTGATTGTAGGATCTGAGTTGGAAGGGACTGGCATCATCTAGCCCAACATTCTGCTTAATTCATAGTCCTCTAGAAAATCTTACTAGTTAAAGCTGTCACAATAGAGGGTCCTGGATTTATAACCCCAGGGTGTGTCACTTTATAAACCAGGGTATGAGAAAGTTTTATCCCATCTGGCTAATCTTAATGACAAATATATTTTAGCCTCATGCTAAGCTCTTTTTCATATTGTCAAGAAAAGCCCCGAATCTCAGTTTCAGTCTGGATATTCCATCAACTAGACAACTACAAGACGTCACAGGGCAACCGAAATAACTTCTAGCTACAGCCATTTTCTGTTTCAAGGTACAAGTTTCAGGATGAATAACAAATGCAAGTAGAAAGTATCTTGGAAAAGCCAATGACTTTTCACATTTTTGCACATGAACAAAAGAGTGAGACATGGATTTGACTAAGATTGAAATAAAGAAAAAAATGAAATCTAAAATGTGACATGAGAATTTGGGGCATGATTAAATTTTAAACTCAGACCTCATGATCGGTCAAATACCAAACCTTTTTGCACATTGGCTATCAATTATTAAAATACTATACATCAAATACAGATACCAATATCTGTTGTGACTGTTGCAGTTATTCAAAATAAATTATGTGATGAATTTGGGGAACTGGGTTAATTTTAGCTCTGTTTCATATGGATTTTATAATTTCATTATCAACTTCCTAATGCAATATATATCAATCTCATAGCATTAAGTAGAGCTTGTCTCTCTGCCCTGCCCCTTGGACAAGCTATAGATCAGAACAAGAGGCAGTTGAACTTATTTGTGGCCATGGCAATTGTTGCCATCTCTTGGGCTTATTTATATGGCAAAGTCAGCAACCTGAAGCCAACAGACCATCCACCCTTTGCTTCCATTTTTGGTCTCCAGAACCATTCCAGGTCATACTGTTGAAACTGAATAGCAAAACAACTGGTTGTCAATAACATTTTCTTTGTTTGCCCCCTGGCTAACGAAACAGACCAGATGGGTTGAAGTAATAACACCTTTCTTAGAACAGAAAGTAGTGGAAAGGTCTAATGAGCAGGGAATAAAGAAATGCACCATGCTTTCTGATTGTTTCCTTTTAATGTAGTATTTCTCTTTCCTTTTTTAAGAGTCCACTTATCGTCATCAAGCCACCATTGATGATGAAGTTGTTTCCATGGAAATATTAGATACAGCTGGGCAGGTAAGAGCACTGCTGATCCCTGTAGCAAAATGCCAATGCCAGAAAACTATAATTAACACTAGGGGAAAGTTGTCAAGTATTTACATGTGAAATATTATAAGAGAAATATTATTAAAGGGACAAAGGAGAATAATAATAAAATAGTAGGCCAACTGTGAGAGAGTATGAGAGGGAAGCTTCATATTCTTGGTAGTTTTAGGGTTCCTTACAATATCAGAAATCTAAACTGATTTTTGTTAGTTTACGTGCTTATTAGTCCAAGCAAAATAAGAGAATGTCAAAAAGCATGTAGATGGGTACCTCAAGGTTTGGTCTTGGGCCAGTACTCTTCAACATCTTCATAAATGATCTGGACAAGGGGATAGAAGGAGAACTCATCAAATTTGCAGATGGCACCAAATTGGGAAGGAATATTCAATATTTTAGATAGACTGAATATCCAGAAGGATCTTGACAGACTTGAGCATTGAGCCCTCTCCAACAAGATGCAGTTTATTGGTGAGAAACATGAGGTCCTGTACTTAGGAAGGAAAAACCAAATGCACTGATATGGAATATGTGGTACCTGACTCAAAAGTAATAACCGTGAGAGGGATGTAGGTGTCCTAGTGGACTACCACTTAGGTATGAGTCAGCAGTGTGCTGCAGCTGCCAAAAGAGCCAATGCAGTCCTAAACTGCATCAACAGAGGAATAGTGTGAAGACAACAATATGTGATAGTACCACTTTACACCAAGCTGGTGTGAATACTGAATCCAGTTTTGGCCAACATGATACAAAAAAGATATTGAGACCTTGGAAAGTGTGCAGAGAAGAGCAACAAAGGTAATAAAATGTCTGGAGGCTAAATGATAACTAGACTTGAGGGCCTATCACAAAGAAAAGGGGAGCTGACATTCTCCAAAGCACTAGAGGTCAGGACAAGAAGTAATGGGTGAAAGCTTGTTAAATGGAATGGAATGGAATGGAACAGAATAGAATTTTTTATTGGCCAAGTGTGATTGGACACACAAGGAATTTGTGTTTGGTGGATATGCAACCAACCTAGAAATAAGAATTACTTTTCTGACTGTGATAAAATTAATCAATGGAATAGCTGGTCTCCTGAGATTGTGGGTATCCATCACTGGAGATTTTCAAGAATAGACTGCAGGGGGTTGACTACAAGACCTCCAAAGTCCTTCCAGTCCTATGATTCTGTAAAAGTTCCAAAGGAAGTGATGTCTTAGAGACCAAATGATGATGAAGGAGAATTATAGTTTCCTTCCAAGTATTGCTGAAAGAGAGAGTAGGACTAAACCTGAACTGAAATGTGGAATTGGCCCCAGGAGCTGTAATTAGGGCTGTTGGAGTGGATATATAGGTATTAAATATTCCCCTATGTGGTTTTTTTTTTCATAATAGAAAAATGATCTTATGAGTAGGAAAAGAGGTAAAAGAATTAGTTTGAGTTGATGCCTACACAACTGCTTTAAATAATTTTTTAGAAAGGAACATCTCTGAGACATCTGATTATGAATGTTTGCATATAAGTCTGTTGTAGAAAAATGTGGGCTAGGGCAGTTTTAAGAAACATTATTATGAGATGTTTCACGCCATAGAATCTAAAGATTCCATCCTGTCTCAGTGCTCTTGAGAGTAAGCCCAACCAAGTCTAGGGGGACTGGTTTATATATGATTGACTTGGGAGATCCTATATAAATAAATAAAATGAGGAGGGGCTTTTAAAAGGCAAGAATAAAAACAAAGATAAAATTGCATCCCTGGTCTATACAGAGTACATCTGAGCATTGAGTTCAATAAAGTCTTCCAATCAAACTAATATTTTTCAACTTGCATATAATGTTGCTACTATTTTTGAACTAGTATTGTGCCTCTTTCTGGAATTCACGTTTAAAAAAAAATCTAGATAAATTGGAATTGGTTTAGAGAAAAACAAAAGTGACAGAGAAAGCTGTCCTTCCTTCCTTCCTTCCTTCCT
>AZIM01003190.1:32774-45607 GCA_000516915.1 Ophiophagus hannah | reverse complement strand
AGTCAGAGGTGGTATTTGCCAGTTCTCTGTACCATTCAAAATTTCCACTACCGGTTCTCCAGAACTGGTCAGAACCTGCTGAATTCCCACCTCTGATCCACATGTTAGCACAGAGTAGGGACATTGAAGTTGGGGGTGGGGTTTCCTAAAACATCAAAATGGAGCCTATGACCATGTAATCAAAGTCTCTCCCATTTTTATGAGTGTCTTGTGGAATGATAACCCAATAATTGTAACCATAGTTACAATAGAAGAAAAATACCATACTTCAACAATACTAACCCTACTTTATTTGTTAGATCAGGGGTCCCCCACCTGTGAGCTGGGTGGCCCACTAATGGGCCATGAGGGTTTTGCAAGCAGGCCCTGGAAATGGCCAGTGAGCATGTGCACACATGCGCATCCTCAGTTCTGTGACCAGTAGTGCATGCACACTCCATTTAAGAGAGCTGCAGGCACACATGCACATCAGTTGCACAAATAGAGCTGTGCACGAGTACGCTTGCCGGCCATCCATGCAGAACCAGCTTCTCTCTCCCCCACTGCCAATCCGCAAAGCCAGAAATGTTGGGGAACTCTGTGTCAGATTACAGAAAAATAAAAATCTGCCCCTTTTAACTGTTTTCTGTATATCAGACCTGATGTGTCAGGCACAAGGAATCAGGATCACACGTTAAGGTCAGCAGTAAATTAGTGCCAGATAAGAGACAATGGAATTCAAGGGGAGGCTGGACTTGGATGCTTGTGGCAATGTAATGACTCCAGACTGATAACTCTCTTAACTCCACCCTCAATCTCTGTCCCTTCTTCTCCTACAGCAGTGATGGCTAACCTTTTCCATGTTGCATGCCAAAAGTGTGCGGCAGGCGCATGTGTGTTCGCATGCCTGCACCCATGATGCAATGCATGCGCAACTCCCCCCACCCCTGCACATGAGCGTGCAACCCCATGCGCACACAGCATGCACCTCTGTGCATGCATGCGTGACACCCCCCGCACGCTGCATGCCTCTGTGCATGCACACATGTCTCCCACGTGTGTGTCTCCCCCCGTGCATGTGTGGCAGATACCAGACAATCGGCTGGCTGGCGGGGGCGTATGCGCATGCACAGTGGTGCTCTTCCAGTCGACCTCTCACATGCCTGGAGAAGTGGCTCTTCATGTCACTTCCGGCACGCATGCCATAGGTTCGCCATCACAATCCTACAGTATGTGATATATTTGGTAATTCCAAAACTTTTCATGAAAGGCAAGGAAAACCCAACCCTATAAACAAGCGATGAGCTGTATCTTCTTCCAAACTACTGCCCTGGGGCAGAGTTTATAATCTTTCCTCAAAAGAGTGCTCTCTCATCAGCTTTCCACCCAGCCTGAATGAGTTGGCACACCAGGCTTTGAGGAACATTTCATTGTTTCTCATTGCTCTTTCCAAGCCTACCACTGGGACTTGGCGCATGTTGTTTGGAAAAATAACTGCTTTAAGCAAAGTTCAAAATAGAGAAATAAATAAAAGGTTTTTTTCCTGGAAGATCTGCTTTAAGGCATCACTCTTTTTTTGCCAAGAAAATGTCTCTCCTGATTTTGAGATGTAGATGTATCTTGAACACACACAGAGAGAAAGAGGACACAGCAGGCATAATCCATGTTCTACCTAGTTCCAACTTTCTTAAAGTGGATTTTCTTTCCATGGAATTAAGAAAAGGCTCTGTGTGTGTGTGTCTGTGTGTGTTAAAATCGGGAATCCACAAAGTTTGGGTAAGGGAGCCCTTCTAAAATGTTTAGGTCATGTTATCAACACTGTCAGGGGGTTTATTATCCTGCCTATTATTTTTTTTATAAATAACTCAAAGTAGCAAACATACCTAATACTCATTCCTCCTCCTATTTTCCAACAACCACCCTGTGAGGTGGATTAGGTTGAGAGAGAGAGAGAGAGAGAAAGTGATGATTGGCCCAAAGTCACCCAGCCAGCTTTCCTGCCTAAGGAGGGACTAGAATTTACAGTCTCCTGGTTTCTAACCTGTTGCCTGTCTTAATCAAACTGGAGGTTTATAAAGAAAGGTGTTATTTGCCATTCCGACTGCTTTATGGAGAAAGTTATGCCTCCTTCAAATGAAGAGTCATCCAAAGATTGGACCATGAAGCCACCCAAGAAAATTCTCATGTGGATCTCCAGAGAGGCACAACCCAACTCCAGCAGGGGGAAAAGGTTGGAATTGTTATACATCCTCTCTGCTCTTTTTTGTTGTTGTTAGTTGTGAAGTCGTGTATGACCCATGGCGACCCCATGGACAACGTTCCTCCAGGCCTTCCTGGCCTCTACTATCCTCTGGATTCCATTTAAGCTCATACCTACTGCTTCAGTGACTCCATCCAGCCACCTCATTCTCTCAGTCGCAGGGGTGGGATTCAACTGGTGTTACTACCAGTTCGGGGACTACGTTTTGCACATGTGTGTAAAAAACCTTAAGCTGTGCAGCCCAGACAGCTGAAAAGCGATGCGCACAGGTGTGCAGCTTTTGAAAAAGCCTCTTTTTTCCTGCTTTTTCAACNGCTGAGGTTGAAAAAGCAGGAAATAAAAGACAGGTAAGAGCCCGGGTGGACGGGTGGGCCAAACAGCAGCAAACACAGAAATGGTTCGTTGTCTGCTACTCTTCAGAGCTACCGGTTCTATAGAGTCGGACAGAACCGTAGCATCCCACCCCTACTCTGTTGTCCCCTTCTTTTTTTGCCCTCTATCTTTCCCAGCATTAAGCTCTTCTCCAGTGAGTCCTTCCTTCTCTGCTCTTTACGCCTGTGTAAAAGTATGGCTAAATAGGGAGGCCAGCATTAGGACTCACTAGCTGGATTGTGAATCTAGGAATTTCAGAGGAATGGAGTCTCCTAACTTTTAGCATTTTTTTTTTGAGTTATGCAATGAGCTCGATGGTCTTCAAAATATGCAACAGGGGAATGGTTGGGGAGAGAGTGAACCACAATCCTTGATAGACCCTGTTCACTAGGTACTACGTTAAATACCTCACAAAATACTTGATCCATGCTTCAATCTGAATCAAAGTCCCAACCTTTGAATGATCTTTTGGAATTTAAGGGACAGTAGGTCAAGAAGCAGGGAAGGTTTCCTCTGGAGCTGCTTATTAGTTCATCCTAATTGGCCATTTGGAACACCAATCTGTTCTCATCTATGGAAATTCTTTCCTAAACCATCCAGGTCATGGTTGTTCCAAAGGTGCTTTTTCAAAAGGCCACTGGACTTTGTTTTTCTTTGAAGATGTTTCGCTTCTCATCAAAGAAGCTTCTGAAGAACTGAAGGAGCTTCTTGAATGAGAAGTGAAATGTCTTCAAGGAAAGATCNAATGTCTTCAAGGAAAAACAAAGTCCACCTTTGGGACATCAGTCTCTTCTCCTTTTTGGGGGTGGTGCGGGGGGGACTATGGTTTTGTGATGTAGTCCAGATTGCCAGGAAAGGAGGAGTGAATTCCAGAGATGCCAACAATAGTGAAAACTAAATAGTTTGAGAGAAAGTGTGTTAAGACAGCTGCTCTCTAGTAGTTCTCATGTATGTTTAATGGTTCAAGTAGTCAAGATTTTTCTGTAGGTGAGGAACAATAAAGGAAACTGCTTAGAAGAACCTCAACAGGTCTTAGTTTTTGGAACCTGACAGGTTTCCAGAACATGTTGCACATCTTGAGACTGCTGCTCACTGTTCATGTCAAGACTCTTCATGCATCAACTAACATAGCCTTTGGCTAGACTGCTTGCTGTGTTAAATGAAGGCCTGGAGAACTTAGAGGTGGCTTTCTGACTAGGTGCAATGATGGACTTTAAAAGTTCCAGCATGCAGTTGATCTTTGAGTGGCAAATGCTTAGGACTTCACAATCATTTTTCCTGGTATTTATGCATGGTTTAAGGTGGGATGCTTTGGATATATTAAAACATCTGTCAGACTACTCTCTCAAAATCACCAGTTGACTTAATTTACAGGTTTATAAACTCAGGAAATCTGCATACATATGTATCCTACCTATATATCAAGACAGTAAAAGCAAAACTTGCAATAAGTAGGGAGAACAGGAGAATTATCTTAAAAGCTGCAGAGCAGTTGAGAAATTTGGCTAAAATTCTTTGGAGGCAATTGAACTGATAATTATTCTTGCCCAGAAACTAACTTCCCCCTGTGGTCACCTGGCATCTAAACATTTAGAATAAAGAAGTTTAATTTAATGGCCAGTTGAGTCAACCTTCACCCCTCCTTAACCTTCGAATGTCAGATTCTAAAACAAGCTGGACTTTCAAACTATGACTTACAATATTAAAATATGAGAAAAGGGAACTCTCTTGGCCCAGCTAGACATTGAAATCATTGCCTAGAATCAGTTCCGATTTGGAAACTGAAGAATAATTGGAGATTTGATAAGTTTCCAACAAAAATTTGGAAACTTATCAAAGAGCAATCCAACCTAGAATTAAGGAGAAATTCCCTTACAGTGAGAACAATTAACCAATAGAACTCTCTCTTCTCTTCCACTTCCAGCACATAAATATATAGTGTCCTTGTGAAATCAAGATTGTAGAATACTGCAAAAGAATCACTACCCCATAGCATCGATTATCTATAGCAAGACCCTGAAACAAACTTCAAACAATTACCTATATTTTTTGTGCAATGACATTTATTTCAAATCGAAGAATTACAGTGGTGCCATTCAGTATCCCTGGGAAGCTTAAAAATCAAGTTGCAGTACAACATGAATCAGTTGTTTTATTTCTCAAAGTGAAGTCCTTAGGAAAATCAACCAACATGCATCTTTCCTTTGGAATAATTGTACTCCCAACTCCACTGTGATACAACTTGGAAGACAGGAATATTTCAATCATGTTAATTTCAGGTTTTCCTCCCCTGAGAATCTACAACTGCATTTGTACACTCCCTTTGTATCTCAGGAATAGCATGCCACCATCTGGACTAAATACTAAGTCACTGAGTTTCCTTTGGAGCTTCTGGTTTCAGAGTTTCCACTTCCTCTTCATTAGTTTTTGCAGGCTCCGGGTCACCCGAGGTATTCTTGAGCGCAGGAACAAAAGGTCCCACAAGCCAGGATAATGGAGTGTTCTGCCGCACATAGTCCAAGATATCATCTACATACATCTGGGCCATGCCAGCTGTCTTCTTGCTTTGGATCAAAAGGCTGCTAGAAAGATCTTTGAAAGATTGAGCCCCAGTAAAGGTTGCTTGAAGTTCCTCAATGCTATGGAGAGCCAACTCAATATTCTGCTGAAAGATACCAGGCAGACCTTGTATGCTTCCCATCAAGTTGGTGTATGCAATCTGCAGTTGTTCAGTGATGTGATAACTCATGGCCAAGCTATGATATTTCATCTGTGAAAAGGAATGAACCAACAGATATATTTTAGCTTCTCAAGAATGGCCCTACAATTACTACATCAAGAGCTCGTGTTTCCTTGGTCCCCCTATGACCTTAATCCAGCCATACCTGCTGGAGCTTTTCCTTTTCTTCCTGGGGTATCTGAAGGATATCTTGTGTGTTATGTTCTATCTGGTGGACAAAACAAGGAATTGTTTTAGTACAGCTTTGGTTAGAGCAATACAATTTGCTTTGCCATCAGAAAGATAATGACCAGAGCAAGCTATCCATCCCCCTTGCAAGTGACTCAGAGCACTAAATGAATAATGCAAATGTTTATCAGTTGGAGTCTCCACTCCCAACTTAAATGCAAACAGATACATTTTTGCCATTTCCCCTCTGCTTTTTGTCTTTGAATGTGATCTGGCAACCACGGTTCGCTTTGAACAATTCACAAAAATACCAATATGGGCTAAAGATAAAAAAAAAATAAGGCTGCTAATTTCCAAGTGGGGAAAAAAAAGGGAAAGGCAAGGCATTTTGTTGCAAGAAAATTTAAGTTTAGCTATCTAATCTTAAGCTCCCCATTCCATCTTCTTTCTAGCACTGCTTCCCTTTTGCTTTTTTATTTCCATTCAATAAATCATTTCCCATATACATAGCAGGGTGAGAAGACCAAAGCACAGGCTAGCTTATGTCTCAGCGCACCCTATATGTCTAAGCTCCCTTCCGGATGTGTCACACACAAAGCTCCTTCAACATTATATTGCTCTAGCAGCAAAACATGTGCTCTTTCTGTGTACTTACTGTTCCTATGCCACAATAGCATGAGTTGCTTATATCACAAAGGGAACATAGTCAAGGAGGGGTGGGACTGAAAAACATATTCATTCCATATTGAATTTGAAAAAATTAGAGGTCTGGAGGTGAATTCTCCTACCTGTCCAATGGCTTGACGTAACTGGCTGAATGTATTCTGGATGTTTTCCCTGGTGGCTTCCATTTTTACCACAGCATACTGGTAGGCACGATTCTGGAGTTTAGTTGATAGGGAACCAAGTTGCACAAAATAACCTTGAGATTCAGGTGGCAGGGGGATCCCTTCTGGTGTAGATTGTGCTATTTGAGCTGTGGAATATAGTTAAAAACATGTTACTTCTTTGAAACGTCTGCTCAGGCTTCAACACATGGAAGCCATTTTCTTTTCCAAAGGTATGGCCTTTGAAAACAGCAATATTCACCAAAGACAATTGAGCGAGACTGGGAGTATTGCAAATGCTAAACTCCTATGATCTCACAGATACCAGACTGGAGATATTGGGGTAAAATGCCTTGCTTACCAAGTTCTTCCTCCGTCATTGGTAGATAGTGATCCAACAATTCTTCAGATTTCTCCAGTACTACTTCTACCCCACTCAGGGCGAGTTTACCCATTCTTGTGTCTATGAGCATCTCTTTGCCATCTTGGACAGCTTTGGCTACTGCTTCTTTGGCATCTGCTACTTTGGAGGACACCATTTCCTGTGTCTCAGAAATAACCTATGGAGATACCATTAAACAAAAGCAGCAACGTTCAGTGTTTTGGGAACTGGATGTAATGTAGTTCTAACCATTATTCTCTTCAGAATTACTCTGGGTAGGCAAACAGTCATCCAAGTCTTCGGTTGTCAGAATCTACATTTGGAAAACAAGCAATATGCGACTATTGCTTTTTAGATTCCTTTTACTCCCCCAACGGCTGCTCTGTTCCAAGCTATCAGATCAAATAAAATCAACACAATGCTGAAATCAGATTTTACACAAGTTTTCATCTCCTGATCAAGTGGCTTCCAATTTTAAATCCCAGTGCATTTTTAGATCTTTTCCTCATGCTCTTGATCAGAAATAAGAACATTAAATTACTATATCCAATACAAGGCAATTTTAAGATGTATTGGAGTTGCACCCCCAAACCTCTAGAGGGCACCAGATTTATCCTCCATCAACAATGATAAAGACAGGAGTAAAAATAAGGTCAATTTACCTGGTCAGCTGTCTGATGGAGGATCGGCAAGTTCTCCTCCAGCTTATCCAAACCCTTGGAGGCATAGTGGCTAGCTACTGAAACTAGAGAGATGCAATGCAGTCTTTAGCTTAAAGGCTGCAAGACTTTTGACGTAACATCCAAAAAGTATTAACCATTTTTAGAGTTCTAATCAATAATCACTGAATCTTCCTTTTCCCCTCATTACATTCCATTTAAATTTCTCATGGTATAAACTTCTGCAAATTAAAGTATGTTGCAGTTTACAGAAAAAATATTCCAGGTTGATATTCTTTTATTTTGAGATTTGTATATTGCCCATCCCACAAAGAGCTGACTCTGAGTGGCTTTTCAAACATCAATGTGGATGTCAGAGTCCAATTTCCATCCTTTCATGAAATGTCACATTCTGACATGCATTTATATAGTATTGCAGCAATTCCTACAAGTAGTATTGCAGCAATTCCTACAAGTCAGGTACATTACTGAAATGGCAGAAATTACAATATCGATGGATAAATACAGATTATCTGGAACAATCTCCTTATTGAACAGGAGTGAGAAGAGAGGAAGAGATAACCAGATCCTAGAGTTGGAAAAGATTACTGGTGCTCTCATGTCTTGCTTCTGCTCAGTGCAGAAATCCACATTAATCTCCCAGTGAAGAGGAGTCAACTAATTTTCTGGATCATTGGTCTCACTGTTGAGATATACACAAGACTCACAACACACCAGTAGATAGAATTCCTCACAATCTTTACATATGTGAACCAGTCCCAAAACCTACAGTGAAAATAAACCTGTGAGGTGCCCCAAAGTCTTGCTGCCTCTTTCCACAAAGAGAAAATCTTGAGAATGAGGGCAGTGCCTTACCTTGGGGCTCAAGCTTACTCAGAAAAGGTTGAGCACTACTCATAGCCATCTCAGAGACATGCTTCACGCTCTTCTCTGCCAAATCCAAAACTACTTTAACATAGGGGTGGTTCTCCTTAGTCGAGGTATAAGCCGAAGCTGCCATTTCGTAAGTAGAGCTGACAAGAGGTAGGTTGGTAGCTCTTGAAAAAACATCCTTTGAGGTATATATGATAGAAGGTTAGTAAATACATCCAATGTTCAAATAGGACTATAGCATATTCCCATAGAAACAAGGTTTCCTTGAGTATCCTCTGTATGTGTTGGGACTATAATTCCCAGCTTTATATGACTAACAACCCTTCTAGCAGAAAGTTCTGGAAGTTGTAATCCAAAACCAAACAAGGTACACTATTGATGAGGGCTAGTTTGGACACAATTGTGTTAGCAGTTCCTTTGGATAATCTTTCTCCCCAACCACACTGGGTCATTCACATTTTAGCATTTGTTGGCATAGGCACCAAAAACATACAATATGTAGATTATTATACAAGCAGCTATCTATTATACTTCAGAATTTGTTAAACCAAAAACCAAGATTTAGACAATTAAACAGAAATGAAGAGAGTAAAACAGAAATCTGGCACATTACAAGGAAAACTCCAGCATTACTTTTATAAAGTATCCTTTTGCATCACATAAAAAAATAACTCTACAGAGAGAAATGAGTTTCTTGGAACCATTCAGCTTTTGAACCATGGATGTTTTGCAACTGGCCACACTCACCCCATAGCAGGTATTTTATGAATAGGCAAACTTCCTGGGGTAGCCATTTTGTGAGTGTGCTCACATTCCTTGCTCTCAATCTGCTAAAATCCAAAAGGTAGACTACCCATTATTCCAAGGAAAAGGCCCCCTATTTATATATGACAATGTCAGGGATTCAATAAGCTTTGTCTGCTAGTGTTAGGTTTAGTACTCTCCAGGACAGGAAGTTAGGAAAATTCTCATGGTAGAGTGGAAGAGAAATAGACAATTCCTAGAAAAACTGCTGACATTCCAGGTTACAAAAATACACCTAGGACAGGCCATCTCTTCTGCCTTGCATATTGCAGGGCTTCAAGATACAGGCTGCAAAAATTCAGAAGAGCCCTGAATTTAGTTTTCTATTTTTACTGCCATCTAGTGGTTGTCTTAATTTTTGAAGCTGGGGCACCTTTGAATCTGTTTCTTACTCCTGGTGACTACCTGGATTAATCCCTGGAAGTTTCTTGGCAAGATTTTGGAAATGCAAAGCAAGTGTCGTCATACCGCCCCCCGCCCCGCATTGGCTTTGTGCATAAATGAGGGCTAGAACTTCTGCTATCCTGGTTTCTATAGTGGTGCTTTAACCACAACACCAAACTGGTTGTCTCTCTACATTTTATAGAATATAAAATTTCAAATAGTAAGAAACTAATCGTGTTTCAATTATTTTCAAGGGTGGAATAAGACTGCTTCACATGCTTTGGAAGCATTTCACATTCATAGAGCCTTTGGCGCAAAAAGACCTGGCTTTTGAATGATGGACTGAGGAATGCTACTTAAGAAAATAACTGGGCTGAGAAAATTAATTATCTTTAATTAAAATTAAATAGCATGGTTCGCCTTCTATATAAAACATTTGTTTTGATCACATTAAATAATACTTGGCATTAAAATCTAAATTGGTCCTGCAATTTTATTATCCTGTCTAAATTATATGCAGATGTCTGCTGATATTACTCATTAGTTTAGACCCTCCAAGGACACATTTACCTGCTGTGTTTCATTATTCTCCATAGCTGAAGACTGTTCCTCATTATTTCTGGGAGCCACTGGATGTTCTGGCCTAGAAGAACAAAAATATCCCTTAGTAACACCTGTAACTCTCTCAAGATACCTGCAGCTCAAGGACATTGAAGGTGCTCTTTCTTTATAGCTCTGGCCTCCACTCTGCATCTGTTGAAATAGGCAACAGCTCATGTGTAGGTTTTCCCAAGCAGGAAATGCAGAGAAAGCTTAGACATGACTGTGTGGGAGACCTGCTAAAGGAGAACAAATGATAAGCTTATTATTGTACATCATAGTTTTTTTTGCCATCACTTCTTAGTAGAATTTTCTTTTCAGCAACTTTGGAAATTAAATAAATTGTAGCTCCATTTTAAGGAAAAACCAATTAACCCAGATTGTAGCTTAAAGTGATGGATGAACCCAATCAACAAGTTTTCCTACATATTAAGCCATAATTGTTTTGACTTACATAAACCTGCAATTGTGCCTTGGAAATCATGGTTTTAAATTTAGCTTTGGGTGTGAACCCAGAATCTATGGCTTATTTTACAGAGTTAACTAAAACATGGCTTATCACAAGGCAGGAATCTAAGCAGCGATTCCCTTAATCTTAAAGCAAGGTTTCAACTCATTAAGCGACATTGCTTTTACATTTCCAAGGTTAAAATATGGCAAATTGTTCTATATAGAAGTTATCTAAAATACATCTGCTTTTATGTTACATTAGAGTATAAAAATGTAATCTGGTAAAATTTAATAATAAAATGCAAACATTAAAGTAAATTGGCTCTACACCAAAAAACAGACCAAATGATGGCTTATAAATGTTCTATGAATTCATTTAGAAACTCTGGAGATAAAGGAGAAAGTGGGACTACCATAGCATTCCATGTTCACATAGCCAATATCATCCCCAATATTGTACATGAACACATTCTTCTTAACAACATAAATACCATTTAAAAAAAAAACTTAGGAAACACTTACATTTTCTTAGTAGGAAGTTTCAAGAGGGTCTTCAGCTCTTCACAGAAACTCCTATAGAGTAAATTAGCCAGCTCCAATTTCAGCTTATTTATCCATCAAATGAAGACCAAGCCCTCCAACTGACAGAGCAGAGGGCCAATGGGAGCATTGCTTGCTCTCGCATAACCAATCAGTGAGCAAAGCAAGAATGTGGGAAGATCTCTTCAAGACAATCTGACCTCTCCAGATAATACCATCAACTGAACAACTCATAATGAAAGCAATAGGGGTTGGGTTCATACATTGGTTTGAATTATAATGCAGTTTGTTCAGTTTGGGCTTAACGTGCTATGTGAACCCAATCTGCCTAGTGTGTAAAACATGGTCTGTAACAGCATGTTATGTAGCCCAGATAATAATGGTTGGTTTGGATAAGCCCTGCTTAAACCATGTCTCACCTGAAGTGGTGACATCATATTTTCAGCCATAGTTTATTTGGACATGGTTTATTGAATATATCACAATTAGCTCTGTTCACATCTCAAATAAATTATAAAATATGTTTTAGAAACCACAGTAGCTAATTTCACACAATGTGCTAAGCCAAGTTCCAATAAAGTGTCACAATGATTTAGCACAAAGGTTTTTGAACTCTGAGGCAATTGGAACCACTTGGATGTTAAACACATGCTCTGGGTGTGCCATGGTGGGCACTATCACTATCGAACACTCAATGTGGTAGCCATGTTTCCAAAGTTTGCTATAACTTTTACTTTCAAGGTTGTCCCCAGAACCTGGAATCATTCTTGGAAATGAAGGTGATGTTCAAGGCTGAGTGTTGTTTTTCAGGATTCTAGCTTCTCAATTTGTAATAAAAGATTAAAAGATCCTTTCAAAAAGGCACCACAACTGGATGTGGAGCTCAGCAGGTGGCCCACAATGTATCTGCACAATGGCATTGGGACTCAGAATGTAGTATTCTGTGTAAACCAATGCTTTGAATAACAACATATTATTTCTATGATCTTGTGGCTTACCATAGGAAGGCTGCAAAAATCTGCAGCAAAGAGAAGCAGACCAACATGGTAGGTCTAGTGATGTTCACCCATCCAGATTAAACTTAGTTAACAACAGCTTACTTTGGAAAGGATGGCTTATTCTAGGGTCTCATCCTTTAAACACTGAGGCCTCACAGAATTTTCTGCATTTGATTGATGCAGCTGATTTCCCTAGTAGGTTTAAGTCAGTAAAATTAAAAAGGGGGAAATCTATCATTCTGTCTTATATTGGCAACCAACATTAGCAAGTCAAGTTTTTCAGACCAAGCAGAAAATGATTATTGTCTGGTTAGGCTTATATACTGTGTAACTGCTGAGGATACATTTGCTGGGTCAGTGCTGTTTGCAATTGCACATGATTAGATCCTACAGAGTTAATCCACACACCATATCATGGTTGCTCCATTTCACCTTTATTAGCCAATTAGAAAATGAGGAAGGAGGCAACTCAGAACTAATGCTGGCTAAAAGGGGAAACACAAAGGAAGAAATAGAATTGGACTTTTCTGTTTTCCTGATTGCTGTGTGCATTTAGGATAAACTGACCTGGGTTTCATGGCCTCCATAGCAACCATTGTTTTCTGGGTGATCTTGGGCCTGACATATACAGTAGATGCAGTAGAAGTCTCTGGCAAGACCTCATTTTTTACCTCAGAGCAGCTGATGCTAGACATGAAGATGGAAAATATTATGATCAGTTCTCTACTATGGTTAAATCACTTTCTGGTCAATATTTATTTATTTATTTATTTATT
>AZIM01003189.1:37393-47751 GCA_000516915.1 Ophiophagus hannah | reverse complement strand
GGAGATGCGGCTCCCCTCGACCCAGCTGGTGGTCTCCCCCTCTTCCCCCCACCCCTACGAGGTGGGTCAGATGGATCCAGTCCTTTAAGGACCCCTCCAACAGGGTAAGCACAGATCAAAGCCGCGCACAATCGCGGTCTCTGATCCGTCATCGACCAGAACACCACCTGAAGTCTGAAAAGTAGACATCTTATTCAAGGAAGCCTCAGAAGCTGAGTGAAGTTATTAATTGGCACTCGCCATAAAGCTAGAATCAAGAACATCTGGATAAGAGAACAAACTCATGTTTCCATACATACCCAACTTCCATAATAGGTTTCAGGGAATTGTCAGAAATGCAAGTAGATGCCTAGATATGTTGGTAGCCAGAGGTATAGTAAGTTCAGCAAATAATCAGGAAATCGTACATGTGCATGTGAATGACTTGAAGCCTTCATTATTTCTGAATACTGTTTTTTGCGCCATTTTCAGACTTTACAATACTTACAACAGAATGCAAAGGAAAGAGCAGAACTTGCAGCAAGTGCAGCAGCCAGTAACAGTGGTAGCAGCAGCCTCACTTTCTCTGTCCCCTCAACAACTTCCAAAATGACTGTTCAAGAACTGGAGGAGTTACGGAAACAATTGGGCACTGTGACAACTGGCTCCAGCTCACAGCAGGTCTCTGAAGTTCTTCCTTTGTTTGTTTGCTGTACGTAAACCATATAATCCAAAAGGCCATGCATATTCTTTTTGGTTCCACATTTACTGAGGTGTAGGCAGTGAAATCTATTTTTTTAGTAAGCAGTTGTGATTTACCTCTTAACTAGAAAACCTTTAGAAAGACTGAAACCATTGGAGAGGGAAAACTTTTTTCCTCTTTTTTAAAATAAGATCATTATTTTGGAGAGAAAAATAGAAACTCATAAGTTTCTTCCCAGATTTAATTTTTTTCACTTTTGCTAATAGATTCTTCTTTCTAAGAAAGTTGTGGAATGTTATTTGAAAGTCAACTGGTTATTGCCAAAAACATCTAGTGGAATTGTTTTGATGTTGAAGGGTGATGTGAGGGATTGCAAATGAAATAATTGTTAAAACCTATCTTTATAATAGAAACATAATGAATAAATAAATTGTGAATAAAGAACTTATTCCCCATCAAGAAACAAAAGTTGGAGTTATTCAATATTATACATTTATCAGAAATTATAAGGAATCACAGGGAAATTATACGCTAGTAAATTATTGGGTGGATACTGCAATATGTTATGCATAGGCTATCCCTTGGCAATTTTAGTTACTCAAAATAACCCTGAAATGTTTCTTACAAGTTACTTACTTATCTAGTACTCTGTTAACTGACCTGGCCACTAACCCAGTTCAGTATCTTGATGTTGATTTTTAAAGCCCTGAATAGCTACATGCCAGACTTGAATGGCTTGAGGAATGATTCTTCCCGTATAAACTAGCCTGGCAGTTCAGTCATTTTCTGATGACCCTGTACTGTGGCTGTGGATGCTTAGAGTGGACTAATCAATGTTATATATACAACTTTCGAGCTGATTGTGGAATGTGAAGTTAATACAGACTGGATGAAATTAACTGGTTGAGTGGGGTGGAGGCTAAGAAATGTTTTGTCTGCTCAAGTAAAGATGGATAACATCACTGTTGGCCATGCAGTAAATCAAATACTAAAATATTTCATCCTGCTGTGACAAAGAACCAATTTGTCTCATCTCTTTGTGTAGCAAAAAGGTTTCTTGTATTAGTTTGGTAGACATTTATCTCACAGAATGCTCATGTCTCATTTTTCTTTGGCAGCCTCTTGAACTTATACGAAAGGCACTCCGAGAAAAGCAGAACAAGAAAAATTCTGGCCAGCCTATCCCATCATTCCCTTCCTGGGTGTATGAGAGACCGGCTCTTATTGGAGACTTTCTCTCTAGCTCCAGTTTAAGTACAGATACAACTGTGCCAATAGGTTAGTAAAAGTGGTGGATTGTAAGAGACCATTCTGATCATGAAGCTCAACACCAATCTATTGTTTGGCTGGAGCCTTTCATTAACACTTAAATATTCAGCCTGTATATTAGTAACATCCAGCTCCTGCTAGCATACCTCAAAGGAACTGGGATGTAAAGTTATTGATGTTAATTAATTTGTGTATATTATTCTGTTCAACAGATTGGGGAAGATTATTTTGAATCTTAATTGGTTACCTTTAATATAAAAACTTGATCCTCCAGAAGCCTGAAAGTTATTTGTTTTTCCCTTCTCCAAAATAACATGCATCTTTGATTTCCTCATTAGGTACATTACCATTGGCAGCCCAAGAGTCTGCAGTTGTAGAAGACCTGCTGTATGTTTTGATTGGTGTGGATGGCAGATACATCACAGCACAACCCCTTGTTGGTAGAGAGACTCGTACTTTTCTAGTGGATCCCAATCTAGATATGTCCGTTAAGGAATTGGTCACTAGAATCCTCCCTGTTGCTGCAAGTTACTCCATAATATCCAGGTACTAGCAATTTCCTTAAAATGTCACTAGGGGAGACCGATATAGGTGTCCAGTTCTTATATGCTTCTTGCAACTACTCTAGAAAGCCAGGCTCTTGTTTCAGCTAATAAACCAGCCTACTGTTTGTTCTTACATATATATATATATTAATTGACAAAAGGCTTGGATTATTGCAGGTTTGTAGAAGAGAAATCTTCCTTTGAATATGGACAAGTAAACCATGCATTGGCAGCAGCAATGAGGACCCTCATTAAAGAGTACATGATCCTGATAACCCAACTGGAACATCTCCAGCGCCAAGGACTCCTCTCACTGCAGAAGCTTTGGTTTTATATTCAGCCCACAATGAGGACCATGGAAATCTTGGCTTCTCTTGGTGAGGAATTCTTTCTTTGATTTATTGGGGTGGTAAGAAATGTTTTCTGCTGGACCACCTTTCAACATTTATCTGTATAAGTAGGATGGGCAGTTTTTTTTTTAGTGAATCAAGTGGAATTTTTTCTGCCTGCATTTCTCTTCTTCAGTTGTTTATCTAAAGCAAAATCCTAATTCAATTACTATTTTTAGTAACTACATTCCTGGTACACGAATACCTGTTCTTCAAATACAGGGCCGTTCTATATATTTATTTTAGGTCTGCTAGAGGCCTCTGAAACTTCAGAACTGGAAGAAATCATGCTTTGACTCCAGCCAGGGGGTTAAAACTGCTGGTTTATGAGATTGTGCATTTGTACTCTGTTGTAAACTGGCTTGAGGCTATCATTCTTATTATAATTTTAGTTATTGTAATTTAAATCACCCTGAAAACTATTGAGCTGAAAAGAAAAGGCTTTTAAAACTTATGAATACATATTTAAAGAATTCAATTACACCATGGAACGTGCTCAATTTGAGCTGATCACTTATAGCTCAACAACCACTTTTATAGGTAATCCTTGACTTAATAACCATAATTGAGCCGTGGGAGTATGTGGCCATCATAACTGCAGAAACAGGTAATAAGTAGTTTGCCAGGGAAAATCTGCCATAACTTTAAACAATCATTAGGCAATTAGTCATAAATCAAGGACAAGCTATACATGTACTTTGATGGTGTCAGTTTGACTGTCATTTATTCTGCTAGTAAAATTATTCCCACTCACATTCAAAGATGTTTAAGATTACATTGAGGCATTTGAGAGCTGTATTTAATGTTTTTCAGCATGCAGCCAACTAAGCTCAGTGAGTCTTCTTGAAATTATTATGTTTAGTGGATTAGCAGTGTTGAATATTTGTTCAAGTGGACTTTATGCAAAAAATAGCAAGCAGATTCTTTCAGCAGACGAAAGATCTTTCATGGTAACTGATGGGTTCAACAGATAATAATAACAGATAATAAGTTTTTAAAATTGCATCTTTTTTTTTCAGCTACTTCGATAGACAAGGGCGAGTGCATGGGAGGTTCAACCCTCAGCCTGCTGCATGACAAAACATTCAATTACACAGGGGACAGCCAAGCCCAGGAGCTGTGCCTCTATTTAACCAAAGCTGCCAGTGTTCCATACTTTGAGATATTGGAGAAGTGGATCTACAGAGGCATTATCAACGACCCTTATAGGTACCCTGAGGAATCATGTTCTTTTATCTTCTGGGTATCATTTGTGGTATTCCTGGGAGGCGAGGTAAAATTCCTTGCACTGATGGAAATGGTGTGTTAGAGCTGCCAGAGTAATCAGAATATATATATCACACTGGAAAAAACAAAAATCCTTTTCTACCTTTGTACTCTGATTTCCCCTTTCACTCTTCTGCCTCCTGCCCTTCCCCACCGCTGCTCTTCATCACTCCCAAACATTCACTTCTTTTAATTCTATAGTGAATTCATGGTGGAGGAACATGAACTCCAAAAGGAAAAGATCCAGGAGGACTATAATGATAAGTACTGGGATCAAAGATACACCATTGTCCAGCAACAGATTCCCTCCTTCCTGCAAAAGGTTGCTGATAAAATACTTAGCACAGGTAAGCATTTAGTTTTTGGTGAAATGAAAGGGGGCAAAGGCTCCTGAAAAACAATACTCTTAAGCACCTAAAAAATGTGTCTCTTTTGGTAACCGACAGTGAAACATTTTTTTTTTAATCACGAAAAAGCAATGGCTGTTCACGGAGCCAGAGAAAACCATATGGATGGAATCTTGCTGGCCTTGACAAATCCCTGGAGTTTTCTTTGCAAATTTTTGGCAGTGGCTTACAATGGCCTACATTTTAGGGCTAAGAGAGAGTGACCCAAGGTCATTCACTTGGTTTCATGCCTAAAGCTGGACTAAGTCTCTCAGTTTCTGATCTGATCCTTTAACCACTATGCCAAACTGTCTCCATTAGAGATAATTACATATTTTTAAATATATCTGTGGNTGTGGACTCACTTTTGGCTCCATCACAAGGCAGAGCAAATTAAGCCTTGATTGATGTTAAGTTTTTATTCAGTCTATACTCATCTGAGTTTTTCTTTCTCCCTTCAGGGAAGTACTTAAATGTGGTCCGGGAATGTGGCCATGATGTTACTTGCCCAGTGGCAAAGGAGGTTGTTTATACCTTGAAGGAGCGTGAATATGTGGAACAGATAGAGAAGGCCTATAATTATGCCAGCAAAGTCTTGCTTGATTTCCTGATAGATGAAAAGGAGCTTGTGGCTCACTTAAGGTTTGTGGCAATCATGATTTAATTGGGGTAACTGCCAGAATCCTGACAGTTTGCTTCATTTGTTATATTCAGAAAGTATGGTTTTTACCTTGCTCTGCCTAAGAGGCAGGGGAAAGTGCTGGCTTTTGTTAGCATTTCTCCTTGTAGAAAATACACACTTTTTTGTTGAACAGGTCCATCAAGCACTACTTTCTTATGGACCAAGGTGACTTTTATGTCCATTTCATGGATTTGACAGAAGAGGAGTTGAAAAAACCAGTAGATGATATCATTCCGACTAGATTGGAAGCTCTTCTGGAATTAGCATTACGTATGAGCACAGCTAACACTGACCCGTTTAAAGATGATTTAAAGGTAAACTCTTTGCAGCCTGAAATGAAGACAAGATGTTATAAAGACAGACAATAAAGACAGATGTCAGATCCACAGATAAAAACTGGGAGGTCTAGATAGTTATCTGTTTCTGCTTTTATCAAGCCAGTAATATAAAACTTTTGGGACAAAAAAAATCTGAAGCAACCATAACAGTAGATACACTATTAACAACTCAAGAGAACATTTAAGATACAGTATTTGCCATATAAGCTAAGAGGAAGTGCAGCTGAAAGCCTTTTTAAAGCAAAGGGTCATGTTGATGATCATTGTTAGCATACATTTATATGCTCTGTCAGTTAATTCCATAATAAGGCATATAAGCAACAGACCTATTTTGTGAGTAGAAGAAATGCCTTTTCCCTAAATCCCTTATATGCATTGTCTAACCTAATTACTTAATAATAATGCCTTATAATTAACAAAAAGACTTTTTTTCTCCAATATCACATTTGTCAGATTTTTAGCTTTAAGCTAACCTCGTTGCTCTTGTGGTTTCTTTCAAGATTGACTTGATGCCACATGATCTCATAACACAGCTCCTGCGAGTTCTGGCCATTGAGACAAAGCAGGAAAAGGCCATAATCAATGCTGATCCAACAGAGCTCTCTCTGAGTGGCCTGGAAGCATTTTCTTTTGATTACATTGTGAAATGGCCATTGTCTCTCATCATCAACAGGTAAGCCAAGGAGATGAATTTCTGCCAGAAAGATCTACATCATTTATATGTTGCTGTCAGTATACTTTTGGAATGGTTTGATCACTGATTATTTAATCATCTGGGGTCCCAATATAGGAAATGTTTAGAATGGACTAAAAACTGTCCATGCCTGGATGGGCAGTGTGATGGCTCAATGCTTCAGATGTTAGCTTGTCGGCTGGAAAGCCGACTGCCCAGGTTCGAGACCTGAGCATCACGCGACAAGGTGAGCTCCCATTACTTGCCCCAGCTTCTACCAACCTACCAATTTGGAAGCATGCAAATGCAAGTAAATAAATAGGTACCACTTTGGTGGTAAGGTAACAGCACTCCATGCTTCACCACGTGCTCTGCGCTATAGACTGATGTCATGCTGGCCATATGACTGGAAAAATCTTTGGACAGTCCTGACTCAATGACCTTGTAATGGAGATATGCACCACCGCCTAAAATCGGCTACAATTAGCGGAATAAAATCCTCAAGGACTTCTTTACCTTATGTGTAGATAAATTTCCTTCTGAGAAAATTTAATGCTTGCTTAGCATTTGCTTGTAATTCAGAAATAGTGTAAGATTTCACTTCTATATGTTGCTACCTTTGTGCTTGACTTGTAGAAAAGCCTTAACACGGTACCAGATGCTCTTCAGACACATGTTTTATTGTAAACATGTGGAGCGGCAGCTGTGCAATGTCTGGATCAGCAGCAAAACAGCTAAGCAGTGTTCCCTACATTCTTCAAAATGGTAAATGATCCTTCAGTGTTCAGTGGGCTAGAAATAGTTGTTCAGCTATTTATGCAAACAGCCTTCTATTTCTGACATCTAGTAATACCCTGTCAAGGAATGTTTCCCAACCTGGAAATTCTTTGTCTCCCGTTATGGAAATACAGGGAGGAATTTTAGTGCTTCCTGAATAAATCGTTTTTGCCATTCTAAAAGTGAAGGAAGTAAAAAGAAATTGAAAAATAGGTAGAGATCTCATTTATGTTAATGGTTTCCAGCTTTTACCCCACCTTTGCTCCAGTGAAATGTTTTGATCGAAAGCTGAACATCAAGTATATTTGAAAGTTAAATAAATTTGAAGCTGCAGCTGCTTCTTAGAAAACTGCTTTGTAATGAGTGAAGTTGTTAGTACTTCAGTATTATCTTCAGTGATGGGGGTGACTCTTCTAGATTTTTGCCATTTCTTTCTCGGCACTAGTTAACAAGGTCATGGACTCAACCTATCTACTTGCAAAGCATAGCGGTAACTGTCTTTGCATAACACATTAAGTCCGGCTGTGTTTGCATGACACATTAAGTCAGGAGTGTTAAACTCAAGACCTGGGGGCTGGATCCGGCCCGCAGAGTGCTTAGATCTGGCCTGCAGAGCCACCCTAGAAACAGTGAAGGACTGGCCTGCAGTGCCTCTCCCAACGAAATCAGAGCTGGGAAGGGCTGCATGCGGCTGTCTCGAGCTCCATTTTTCTGGGAGAGGGTTGCAGGAGGCCCTCACAGCCAAAACAGCTCGGGAGCTTGTTTTCGCTGGTAGAGCGCTCGGCCACCACAGATGCTCCCAAGATGAGTGACGTCCAGCTGGCCACGCCCAGCCTAGCCCCCCAAGGTCAAACACAACCCTGATGCAGCCCTCAATGAAATAGAGTTTGACACCCCTGCATTAAGTCATATGAACAGTTCATGAGAGTATTCACTCTTTGCCCTTATACCAACTTATGCGGTTCATTAACTGCCAGTGAAGGCTTACCTGAAGCATAATATATCCCTGAAAGTGAACTAGCTGTTGTTTAGATTTGTGAAAACTAAAATTGAAACCTACAACAAGCATTGATTCTGTATGCTGGTTCCTGCAAATAAAACANACTTCCTACCCTAATAATCTCTCTTTGAGTTTGTTGTCCCCTGATAACTTCATCAACCCTAATTAGTGAACTCTTCCTTGGGCTCACTGCTCCTCTCCTTTTAGGTTTGCGGGTGCTTTTACTCTGCGTCAGCGGATGCTCAATTTTGTGCAGAATATCCAGTACTATATGATGTTTGAAGTGATGGAACCCNGCGGATGCTCAATTTTGTGCAGAATATCCAATACTATATGATGTTTGAAGTGATGGAACCCACATGGCATATTTTGGAGAAGAATCTGAAATTGGTTAGTCTGGATCGAACTATATTAGCTGGAATAACTATAAAGAGTTAATTGTGCTGCTGAGTCAAAACTATAGGAACCAGTAGGTTTCTGCCATCTATTCTGCCTATTAGCAAAGCTGTAAAGGTCTTATACTGAAAAAAAATCTTCCACCACTAGACTGTAAGTCTTCAGAACATATTCTATATTGAGCAGGCTGGATGAAATTTTTGGTAATCTATGGCAACTGAGCAATTGG
The DNA here is from genome assembly GCA_000516915.1 of Ophiophagus hannah. Classification (NCBI taxonomy): domain Eukaryota; kingdom Metazoa; phylum Chordata; class Lepidosauria; order Squamata; family Elapidae; genus Ophiophagus; species Ophiophagus hannah. Next base: position 39,119 of record AZIM01003189.1, on the reverse strand, counting down.
ATAAACATTCTTTTCAAGTACAACTATTAGAACAAATCTTAATAATTCTTCAAACCACAGATGCTCCTGAAATATACCTAACTGTCTAGACAGAACAAAGATCACCAATCCTACCTTGAGCAGTTACCATCCATTTTTATTAGCTATTGCTAATCTAGCTTCCTTACTGGTTTAAATCTTTGGGAATATAGATGTTTCCCAGCTATATCATTGCTGCAGTTTGGCTAGGTACACATAACATGTTCTAGCCAGGCCAGTAAAAACAAAGTAACATTCACACAACATGCTCATTTGATTAATTTTAGTGTTGGTTACTTGGTTTTATTCAGTCTCCAGCTCATTTGGTTGATTTGTGATTGATTACGTGAACCTTGAAAACCAGTTAACTCCCAGATTGAGTGTTGAGTAAATTGAGGGTTTTGAGCAAACTAATTCCATATTCCTGCAGAAAACATATCTAGAACTGATAGCTGAAGTTGTATGAAAGCCGGTATTAACTAAACTTTAGAGAGGAAAATTCCTCCAAGCCTTGAGGACCTGAAGGCTATTTGAAGAGAAATATTGATTGGCTACCACTTGTGTGAAAAATTAATTGGATTCTGTGCTGCAGAGCATCAAACAAGATTATACTAGGTGATTTCTAACTTCTCTTCCATGATTGCTGGAAGAAGGGTTGGTTGATGTTATATCTCCTTCAATAGGCCTCCAATATTGATGACGTCTTGAGCCACCACACAAGCTTCTTGGATAATTGCTTAAAGGATTGCATGCTTACCAATCCAGAGTTACTGAAGATTTTTTCCAAGCTGATGTCTGTGTGTGTCATGTTCACCAANATAGCTATACCTCTTCTAGATTTGTTGAAAAGGGCCACCTGCTGATATATGTAAGACCTCAAATGCGATATATGTATGCTTTGGAACATGAACCTTAACACCTGTTGGAAGTATTTTAAAGCACCTGTCTAGAGTAATTAAGAATTCCTTTTTCCAGGGTTACATAGTTGTCTGGAAAAAAAGATGCAATGTTTTAATTTATTTACAAGATGTGTCAATTGCTGCAATTGTACCAATTCTTGGCAGCATACAACTAAGGTTTTTTTTTTTTAATCAAGTAAAATTATTAGCTTCATGGCTGCTGGTCAAGAAATCTGGGAGGGCAGATGTGTACCACCCAACCACATCTCAATAATGCAAATTAAGCTTAGGAAATTGTCCCTTGCCATGTCTTAAATACAATCTTTAGAGCAATACTGCTTTGAAGATAGGCAGTATGCAATAGGCACTAAGTTCATGCTCTCACATGCTCCAAAACATGAAAAATTATGCAGAATCCTAATGTGTTTTAAATATGCCATCCTTTCTTTTCTTTCTGCTTGTCAGAGATTTTCCCACAGCATGAAGCTAGATAATGAAATGGACCGCCTCACTGTAGAGCATGGGACTATGAGAGGCCCACCCACTAAACAGGAAAGAGTAGAGGAATCCGCACGGAAGCAGCTTGCTAATAAGGTACGTTGTGGGTCCCAGGCTCTTCCCACTACTTCTCTTACTCTAACAGCACTTGAAAATGTTAGGCCATTGCATTTTTGTGCTGTATCAGAATCACTGAGTCACACAAATGGTTTGATCAGCTAAACCATGTATGTTTCAATTTTGGTTTATGTGAATAACAGAGTTGGAAGGGACCTTGGNGAATAACAGAGTTGGAAGGGCCCTTGGAGGTC
>AZIM01003188.1:7812-19719 GCA_000516915.1 Ophiophagus hannah | reverse complement strand
ATCTTGTATTATCATGTTATTTATGCTATTGTATTTTTATTATTAGTTGAATAATAAAAATACAATAGTATAAATAGTTTTTCTGTCTGGAAAAGCAATTTANGGAAAAGCAATTTACTATTAAACAATGGGGTATAAATTTAGAAATAAAAAGTTTAGTGGAATATGAAGAATAAGTAATAAATGTTTGCCAGTAATATCTGGTAGAAGAGATAGGATATAGTAATAGGTTATAGTAAAGAACTGCAGAAAGAAAGAAGAGAAGGGGAAACATTCATCTTGAGCCTGTGTCAAATGCCCACCATGGTCATGGCCATTCAGCCACACCCACCATGACCATGCCCAACTCCGGCCACTGCCCCCCCCTGCCCTCCAAGGTCAAACACATTCCTGATGCGGCCCTCAATGAAATCGAGTTTGACATCCCTGATCTAGGGTATTGGCTATTCCTGCCAGCTTAGTATCATCCGCAAATTAGATAAAATAGGACTTGTACAGGTAAAATAGGACTCATTCAACCAGTCAGTTCATCTCACTTTTTTTTGGTAAGTTGCCCTAACTTATTCATTGTTAATGGTTCAGTGAAACTAATATTACACTACATTCTGTCTCTCCTTTGAACTGTTCACTCATTTGCTTCCTAAAATATGATTTCTATGTGTTGAGGAAACATGGGTCAACTTATTTTTTGAATATTTCAATAATGACAATCCAGCTGATTTATATAACATGCTGCCAATGTTGAGAAGGATGCTGCCACATTGGGATTTCCCATTCATACATCATGTTGGCAGTCCATTTTCAATGACATCATGGCACAGAGAAGCAATCTGGGCTCAGTAATTCCTCCGCAAATTGGAAAGTCTTCTTCCTAATCTATTCCTTACTGATTTATTCCAGATGCCCATAGATTTAAAGATTCAGGAAAGTGCTCTCTTTCAAGAAGTGCCCTAAATTTAACAGAATAACACAGTTGGAAGGGACCTTGGAAGTCTTCTAGTCCAATCTCTTGCTACTGTTGTCTTGTGGATATGAAATTCTCTGGACTTCTGTAAGGACTTGCCTCTCCTCTCCACTCAAGAAAATAGAACTCTTGAAACAATTGGCATTTCAAAAGGAGCCTGATGCTGAGAGAAAGGGATAGCAAGACAAAGAAAGCAGGATCTGAAGATTCCTGCGCAATTCTGTTAGTTAAAGCACTTAGAGACACCCCCCCCCGTCCTCAGTCGGGGGTTGAATAAGTCAATCTGCAGGTGCGAAGATGTTTTGAGAATTGCAGGCTGAGAAGATGATAAGAAGCTGTTTTTAACATTGCTTGCTGGAGGCTCCAGAGCAGAGACAAAACAGATGGCCCTCCCCTCTTACAATCCCAGGAAGGTAAATCAAAGTGCAGGATAGTTAGGCATCAGCAAGAATGTTATAAACTGAGGAATGCTTCCAGGCCCCTCCCAGAATGGCAGTGTCCTGATAGGGATCTATGGGACGGACATGCTGGTTCCCTAGGAAAAATCCATCTGGAAAAGGAAACGAAAGGGGAGACAGAGAGCAATTTTTTAATGAGGTTTATCAGGGTTTTGCGTGTGAAATTTCTTCAACAACTTGGAGGCCCTGACATGTCTTTTAGCTACCCATTCATTTTCAAAGGGGGGGCAAGTGCTTCCAGGACAGCAAGTATTGTGTGGCACCATGGTGTGTGCATGACTCAAGGATCTCCTTAATTTCAAAGTGTTGCTCTCCTTCAATCATGATAGGAGGAGGTGATGTTTTTCAGGCTGTCTGAGTGGGGAGATAATTCCTGGTTTCAATAAGCTGCAATAAAATATGGGGTGCACCTGTCTGAGGGTTTTTGGTAGTAGTAATTCAACTGTCAATGGATTTATAATTTGGGTGATGGGGAAAGGCCCTATATATTTTGGTCGTAATTTTTGGAGGGTTGTAAGGATTGTAGAAATTTGGTGGACAGGTATACTCTATCCCCTACTTTGAAAGGTTTGTACTCTCTTCATTTCTTATCTATCTTTTCTTTAAAAGCAGCTCTAGCATCACTGAGTGCTTTTCTTACTACTGGCCAGGTGTTTTGCAATTGATGTATCCACTCCTTAAGGGAGGGTATGGTGGGTTCTTCTATGGGTAGTTCTGGCATTGGTTAAAGTCCTGACCAATGATTCTAAATGGGGTGAATCCAGTGCTGAAATGCAGTACATTATTATAAGCAACCTCTGTGAAAGGCAAGAGATCTGTCCAATTCTCCTGTTGGTAGTCGATGAAACACCTTAGATCCTGTTCCAGAACCCCGTTGGTTTGTTCCATTCCCCCCCCCCATTAGTTTGAGGATTGTGACTAGAACTCAGGCCCTGATTGGTATCCAGAAGGTTCAGGAAGGCTCTCCAGAATGTGGAGATGTGGAATGTGGAGGTGTGAATTGGACCCCCGTTTGGATACAATCCTTTGGGGGGGGTTCTGTGCAGTCGGTATATGTGGTATAAGAACATCTTGGCCAGAGTTTTTGCAGTGGGGATCTTCTGGCAAAGTATGAAGTGGACTTGCTTTGAAAACAAGTCTGTTACTACCGAAATGACTGCACTGTCTGGGAGTTCTACAATGAAATCCATAGAGATCTCTCTCCATGATGCTAATGGTTTGGCAATGGTTTGCAGTAGCCCTGGGGTTTTCCCCTGCCTTCTCTTTGTAGCTGCACAGACAGGACAACTAGCCATGTTCTATATCTTTCTTTAGGGATGGCCACCAGAATTGTCTTTTTATCAAGTGCAGTGTTTTCATGAATCTGAAGTGCCTGGCAAGCTTTGAATCATGGTAGATTTTCATGAGACTAAGTCTCTAGCTAACTGGGACATATAGTTTCCCTCCCGTCTAGGCCAGAACGTCTTTTAGCAAACAAGTGTTCTTATGAGCCTGGAACCAGTTGTCTGTAGGAGGGCTTGTTTGAACGCTTGGGTGGTGGCATAGTCAGTTGCGAATCTTCTTTTGTTTGCACCCTGGTCATTATTTTGGCTGCCCACTGGGAAGCTGGGAGCAGGGGTTTGACTACCTCTGATTTGTTGCTATTGTATTGGGGCATTCTGGTTAGAACATCAGCTAAGAAGTCCCCCCCTCCCCCAGGGAGGTATATGAGAGTGAAATCAAAATGCTTGAAATACTGTTGCCCAATGTTGTTTTGGGGATAGTTTCCACGGGGTCTTAAGGGTGTCCAAATTTTTGTGGTCAGTCCAGATTTGTAAGTGTGTTATTCCCTTCCAGGAAATGTCTTGTATGTAAGGAGAGCCCATCAAATGGCATGCGCCTTTTTCTCCCAAACAGCCCATCTCTGTGCTGTGTCTGTTACTTTTATGACAGTGTGTGCACAGGACTGTAGCTGGCCTTGCTCATTCTTTTGGAGGAGGATGGTCTCAACTGCAACGTCACTGGCATCTGCCTGGATGACAAAGGGTTTTTCTGGCTCTGGGTACTTCAGCACTGGTTCTGCTGACAACAGTCACTTTAGCTTTTCAAATGCCGCCTGACATTTCATGGTCCAATTTAGTGGCTGCTTTGGTTTGGGTTTCTCCATCCTCTTTAGTTATAAGTGGGTTGGTTATTGGGAGGGCAATTTGCGTGAATGCCAGGATGAATTGTCGGTAGAAGTTGGCGAACCCCAAGAAACTCTATAGTTGTTTTCATGTGCAGGGAGGAGCCCATTTAACCACTGCCCAAACTTTTTCAGGATCCATTTCTATGCCTTCATGGGAGATTCTGTATCCTAAGTAGTCTATCTTTTCCTTGTGGAACTTGCATTTTGAAAGTTTTGCATAAAGCTTTGCAGCGAAGAGTTTGTTTAGGACTGCATGGACCAGCTTTATGTGCTTCGCTTTTGTTTCAGTGTAGATTAAAATGTTGTCTTAAGTACACCAAAACCCTTTTTTAGAGGTGCTCATGGAGCACCTCATTACTAGCTTCATAAAAACTGCCAGGGTACCTTGCAGCCTGAATGAGAGCACATTGAACTGGGAACACCCCAGCAGGGTGTTAAAACTGTCTTCCATTCCATTCCATCTTCCATTCTTTATTTGGGATTGCAGGATACCATCTCACTCTCTCCTCTCCCCCTGAGAATGGAGCTAAAAAGCAGGTTAGTGAAGGAATGTGGCTGCCTTGGAGGGTGTGTGTGTCTGTGAGAGGGAGCTCTCTCTGTGTGTGTGTTTGTGTGTGTGTGTTGGAGAGGGGGAGAGAGAGAGAGATGGTATCCTGTGATCCCAAATAAAGAACGATCGATCGGTAGGAAGACAGGGTGGGGGATTTTCCTGCAGANTTTCCTGCAGACTTTCTTTGGGATTTTCCCGGGTCTCTGCTGCTTCTGCTTTTGGCTGCATGCAGGGAAAGCAGCAGAAGTCTTTCTTTCTCTCCCCCAAACTCCACCAGAAATGAGACTTTGTGAGACTTGTCACGCTGGCACAGCCTCTTGAAGCAGGATGCCTTGCAGGATCCCAAAGACACATTTCTGGTGGAGTTTGGTGGAGAGAAAGAAAGACTTCTGCTGCTTCCCTTGCATGCAGCCAAAAGCAGAGGAAGAAAGAAGCAGAAAGAAGCAGCCCATTGGCAAGGCAAGGCAAGGCAAGAGGGGCGAGTGGGTTGCTTCTTTTGGCCATGAAAGAATCAGCTCGGTGGCCAGGTAAGGTGTGCGGGGCAAGTTCCCCCCTCTGCCCTTCCCCCCCTCCCATCACTACCTTGTACTGTCCACAATGCAAGCGACATGAGAAACTGGCTGCGCATGTGCTTAAATAGGGCCAAATTTGGGGGACAGGGTTTAATTTTACCGCATGTGCACAAAACAGTGCTTGGCCTTCTTTTGGGGGTGGGTTGTGTTTTATGAGAAACACGGTATTGTCCAGTTCCTCTTTCATTCAGTGTCTCCTATGGCCCTGGGAGGTTACTTGAGCCGTGTGTTGCGGTGCTGGCACCACAACACCATGTCTTCACAGCTGCTGTTATACTGAAGCTTCCTAGACAGGGCATCTACAAGGAAATTCTTCCCCCCAGGGATGTACTTTAACATAAAGTTGAAATGCCTAAAATAAAGCACCCACTGGACCTGCTTGGGAGACAATTTGCGTGGAGTTTGGAGGGCCTCGAGATTTTTGTGATCTATCCACACTTCAAATGGGACACAACCCCTCTCCAGTAGGTGTTGCCACATCATAAGGGCCCACTGGACATTGAAGGCCTTCTCCCATATCGCCCACCTTCTTTGTTTGTGCGGGGACTTTGCGTAAGGTATAAACGCGTGGTTGCAGAGTCCCCTACTTATTGGCTTGAAGAAGGACAGCCCCTATGGCCACCTCACTTGTATTGGCCTGGACCACAAAGGCCCTCTTCTTGTTAAGGTGTCTTAGGATGGGCTCCCTAGCAAACAATGCTTTCAGGTCCTCAAAAGCCTTTTAACATGCCATTGTCGATTGTAAAGGCTGGCTAGGATGGGATCTCCCAGTCAGGTGTTTAGTCTTAAGGAGATCAGTCAGTTGGAGACCTTGGCGAATGATGGGATAAACTGGTGATAAAAGTTTGCAAACCCCAGAAAGGTTTGCAATTGCTTTTGGGTTTTTGGGGCTTGCCAGTCCAGAACAGCCTGTACCTTCACTGGATCCATCTCCACCCCCTCGTGTGACACCCGGTAACCTAGGTAGTCCAACCAGGTCTGGTGGAATTCACATTTGGTCAATTTTAATATAAATTCACCACCAGCAGTTTCTTAACCTGGCACACCAACTGGATGTGCTCCAGTTAAATCAGGATGTCATTCAGGTAAATGAGCACCCCTTTATATAGGTGTTCATACAAGACTTCATTTATCAATTGCATGAACACCTCCGGGGCCCCTTGCAGTCTGAAGGGCATTACTCTGAACTAATAACTACCCAACAGGCAATTAAATGCGGTTTGCACTCATCCTCTTCCCTGATCCATACCCGATAATATGCCTCCCTGAGATCCAGCTTGTGAAGACATGTCCCTTGGCCAAATGGGCTAGCATGTCCTTCATAAGGGGGAGGGGGTACATGTTCTCAATGCACATCCCTGTTAATCCCCTGGAAGTCTAAGCACAATCACAACCCCCTATCCTTCTTTTCTCTAAACAGTACCAGTGCAGCAATCCAGGACCTGGCTGGCTGAATAAATCTTCTGGTTAAGTTCTTCTCTCTATATATATTGCCTTAGTTTTTTCCATTTCCTTTGGCATCATAGAATACATTTTTGGCTTTGGCAATTTAGTCCTAGGCTGTATCTCTATAGCACAGCCTGTTGGTCAGTGAAGGGGTAGGACATCTCACCCCTTCTTGCTAAAAATCTCTGAGAGGTTGTTATACACCGTCGGGAAGGCTGTCCCCTCCCCTGCAGCTTTGGCCCCTGTATCTCCAGGCTCCAGGCCCAGAACTTTATTAACACTTTTCCAGAGTTGCTCATGTAGTGGTGGGCCCATCACCTTTATGCAAATGCCTACAACCTACCCCCCACCAGGTGGCTGGACTCGCATGGCTGGACCACTTATCCAGCCATGCGTGTCCCAAAATAACTGACTCAGTCATTTTCAGGACAACAAAGAAGCGGATGATTCCTAATGTTGGCCGAACTCCAGCTTCACCAGCTCATGATGTGGTGGCAGGTGCCCCTCCCAGCAGCAAGCTATCCACTTGCTTGAACTGCATGGGTCTAGACAGCCTCCTCACTCTTACCTCTAACCTGGCAGCTGTCACCAGACTGATCAGGCATTGGGTACACACAGTATCTGTGAGCACATCACAGGCGCCTCGCTTCTGAGCTGTAAATATCACCAGGAGCAGGAAGGGGCATATGGCATTGCCTACCATTAGGTCATTGTCACTGTCACCGCTGGCGAGCTGAGGTCCCTCCTCCACCGTCAACTGGCCATCCTCCTCATTGCCCCCATGGAGTCACCCTGTCCTTCTGCTGGGCCCTTTTGGACTTCTCTGGGGCTTTCCAGGCTGTCTTCTTTGATTTTCCCATCCCTGATGGCCCTGCCTTGGCTTGTGGAGTAGGGGCAGAGGAATTGGCCACCCGGTGGCCTGAATGACCACAGCGAAAACACAGGGTAGGTGGTCTGGTGGGTGTGGGCTTCTCTGGTTGGACCACCCATGTGGATGGGGGTGACAGGGCATTGTTTGCTGGTCGATCCGGGAACTGTCATGGTCTCAGCAGCACCTCTGCCTTTGCTCTACACTCCCATAACTCAGCATCCAACTCAGTAGCTGCTAAGTACCAGGCGCCCAGTCAGGGAGGCACGCCCCGATAAGCGCAGGCCTGGCGCAACATGTGGTCAAGGCTGGTCTTAAAGTGGTGCACTAGTAATCGCTCTGGCCAGCCCTGCAACTTACCAGATAGCCGTCGGAAGTCATGGAGGTATTCCACAACCAGCCTGCTACTTAGCTGCAATGCCAACAGCTCCCCTTCCACTCTCTGGGATCTAGTATTGTCCTTGAATTGCTCACTCAGTGCAGCCAGGAACAAGCCTGCATCTCCCAATTCCTGGACACGTTTGCTGTAGAGGTCAGCAACCCAGTCAGCAACCTCACCCTCGAACACTGCCGTCACTGCCATAACCATGGCCCATTGGGAGGTGTAGAGGTGAGCTTATCGGTCCAGGTAGTCTATAACCTGGCTTAAGAAGAGGGCCACCTTATCCAGGCTTCCATCAAATGTTGCCCACAGTGTTGATGGCTCCCACGGTGGGAGGGGTCTTTGCCAGAATCCCACAGGTCAACCGCAGTCAGTTCCTCTCTCCCCAGCCTGCTGCTGGACTGGCCAGCCTAGGCGATATCCACGGATGCCCACTGTCCCCCATTTTTGTTGCCTCACCTTGTGAGTGGGTAGGGTGTACATTGTACTTGGAGAAGGAAGGACCCAATAGCAGTCCCCTCAGCGGTCCCCTGGACCATCCATGACTGCCATCAAGTCAAAACTTTGGGCTGGCCAAGTGGAAGCAAGCAGACGGAACTGCCAGCTGTTGGGCTGATTGCAGTCAGGTCTTCCCAGTAGGCAGCCCCTCAGCTCCCAGGTCCACACATTGCCAGGACCCAACATCACTGAAATTGGCCTCCCCAAACCTCTCCCTCAGCAAGTTCATAGTTTGGCTGTTCAGTGCAGTGAAGTAGCTCCACTCTCTGTCATCGTCCCCATTAATCAAGTGCCGCTCCCTCCATTTCACCAAATGGCTGCCAGAGAGGCTAGGTGTAGACAGTGTGGGCCCTGAACCTGCAGCCACCAATGAGCTTTTCCACCACTCCCCTGTGGGGGTTTCTCCCTGACCAGCATCCCTCGCTATGTCCTCCTGGATGACTGTTAGTTGTTCTGAGCCCTGACGCTCCTTGGGGCACACATCCAGGTGAGCAGCCCCATCTTGTGATGAATGGGCTTCCAGGGTGAATGATTCATCCACCACTGCAGCATCTGCCCAAGGCACTGTTCCCTCAGCCATTCCCTGAAACTTCCTGGCCTCACCTGCAGAGGACCAAAGTGCTGGCAAAGGGTGAATAGGAAAAAAAGGGAGCACTGACTTACTGTCACGTTCCATAGTTCAGCATCAAGAAACTTCAGACAACAGTTCAGTTTGAAATATTTATTCTTGAAAGTGTGAACCCTGGCACTAAGTGACCAACAAGCAAATAAGCAAAACAAAGTCAGCGCTAACTGCAGTTTATCCCTTCATCCTTAAGTATGTGCATTTATCCCACCCCTTGGTATCCCCAACCCCTGGTGTCTGCCCACATTTAGTCCAGCAGAATCTTTGTGTGCTCACCTGCCCCACCCGTGGCTTCCAGTTGCCGATGCTCAGCTGTTTTGGCCGGGTCTCTGCTTCTCAGCTGATTTCAGGCTCTCTGCTTCCCAACTGACTGCTCACACAGCGATGGGTGGATCCACCCCTCCCCGAATGGCAGCACCGGAATGGCAATTGCAGCTGGCCATTTTCAGGGCTGACACTATGGGGCAGTGGAGTGGAAGCTTGTCAGAGTGCTGAATACCTCAGCTAGGTCTCTATGTTCCCAGTGGATGCCCTGCGCTGGCTCGCCCCTCCCAGCTGTGGCCATTTCTTTCTTTGGGCTTTCCCTCAGTTCCTCCCATTAGTCGTCTGGTCTGGTAACTCCCCACTAGTATCTTAGGGTCCCCTCTTGTCAGTTTATTCTAGGATTCCACCTGTTCAGCCAAGTGAGCCCTAGGATCAGCGGCCACTCCATTCTGGATGCCACAATGAAAGTGAGTCTTTTGTCATGGGTTCCCATGGCTATTTCCAAGAGTTCTGTCTCAAAAGTAGCTGGCTCCCCACTTGCAACTGTCCCATCTGGGAAAACGCAATTGGAGTCTTTAACTTTCATACGTGAATGCCCAATTTCCCCACCAGAGTTGGGCTTATTAAGCGCCGAGTGCATCCTGAGTCTAAGAAGGCTGAGTTTTACTCTCTTTTTTCGGCTGGGGATGAACAGCCTTAGGGGCAATGTGAGTGGTACAAACAGTTCGCTTACCAGTGGGTCATCTTTTGAGTCGCTTTTCAATGGGATGGGGTCTTCGCCTTGCAATTCCTGAGTTCCCTCCCCCAGTTTTACTAGAGGACAAAACTTTAGGGTCTCCCCATTTCTTAGTGAGATATCTTTTCCACACAGCGTGGCCTTCACTGGTCTTCTGCTTGACAGATGCTTGGACTTCTGGGCCAGGGTCTTTGACCAGCACTCAGCTGCATGGTACTTGTCTTTTCCTCATTTGAAGCAGGTGGTTTATCGTGGTGAGAGGGAGGTTTGCGGCTTGAATGGCTCTTGCTTCCCCTGGGATGGGGATCTTTTCCAGGTTCTCCCAGCTTGGTACTGGTTTCTGGCCAGGTCAATCTCCACCTCTTCTGCCAAAATGTACCAGTCATGGAGGTGGTTTGGGGCCCCATGGGCCAGTCTGGCATGGTAGAAGTCATCATTCAGCCCGTCTTTGAACCAGCTCACTAGGATGTCCTCTGGCCAGTCTATTCAGCAGGCGAGGTCTCAGAATTTCTCAGTGTACTCAGCCACCAATCGGCAGCCCTGCTTCATGGTTCTGATGCAGTTGTGGGCCTTCCGATCTGTCTGATGGTCTTTGAACTGGTGGCAGAGCACCATCATGAAGCGGTCGAAGTTCCACAGCTCCAGATCATCTGCATTATGGAGAGTCACCATCCACCTGACTGCTGTCCCTTCCAGGGCTAGGGTGACATCTCTAACTACCCATATTCCTGCATGTATGTGAGGATATGCACCAGGAAAAATCCCAACTGCTGTGGGTTGCCATCATACTTCACACCCAGAGAGTGTTTTCCATTCCAGCTGTTGGACTCTTGCTGGCCCAGGGGCATTTGCAAGGATTGATGCTGCATGTGGTGAGTTTGCCAAGGTCCACTACCCCATCTGCCAGGCCCACAACTGCTGGACCTGGGGTGGCGGCTCTGGCTCCATTGGCAGCTGTAGCTGCTTTGCTTCCTCCTTCCCGGCAATCCAGTTCTCTCCAACGTCTCAGGTTCTCAAAAGCCTCCATCATGAAGCACATGACATGCTTTTTAGTTGCTCATCCCTGACTGTTTCTTCAGTCAGGTCCACTTGGTCCCACAGGGCTTCCAACTTGTGTTTCCAGCCTGGTTTCTGGCCTCCCCAGGTGAGGGTGACACCTTTGGTCCTTCCATCCCAGCTGTCCTTCTTCCCCATTCTGATTGACCATCTCAGCTTTGTGGGGTCCTCCAAGGCGGCCTCATCTTTGATAGGACACTCGGAGATTGTGTCCAGCTGGGTGGTGATAGAGGTTTCACCCCAGAACTCTCCCTCTCCGGGCTCACCACTTTGCTCAGACATGGCTTGAATGCTTCTCTGGGTTGACCACTTTGCAGATCCTGCTTTATGTAAGACTCGCCTCTCATCTTCGCTCAAGAAAGTAAAACTCTTGAAACACTTATCATTTCAAAAGGAAGCTTTTATTGAGAGAAAGTGATAGCAAGACAAAATAGGATTTGAAAATTCCCATGCAATTCCATTAGATTAAAACACTTAGAGAGCCCTCCCCTCAGTCTGTTCTTGAATAAGCCAATCCGTACATGCAAAGTTGTTTTGAGAATCACAGGCTGAGAAGGTGATAAGAAGCTGTTCTCAGGCATCATTTGCTGGAAGCTCCAGAGTTGAGACAAAACAGATGGATTCCCCCTTTACGTTCCCAGGAAGATAAATCAAAGTAAAGGATAGGTAGGCACTAGGAAGAAGGTTATAAACTGAGGAATGCCTCCAGGCCCCCTCCCCACCAGAATGACAGCATCCCTATATGGATCTATGGAACCTGACAGCCTCAGATCAATCAGTATTTTTCAGTCAAGGAATGCAAATGCTTTGAATTTAATGTTAGTTCCTTTAAGTTGGACATTAATTTCTATTTTTAATCATTTAAGCTGTTTTTAGGGAAACAGTGGTAGACCATGTGCTGTACTTTGACTGCTTAAAAGTATGCATTATTTTTGTTTTTCTGGGCTTTTTAAAATTATTGTTATTGTTTGTTGCTGTTGTTATTGTTATTATAAACAATATTATAAACTAGTGAAGATACTGACGTACAATCAGGGGTGGGATTCTACCAGTTCGGGCCGGTTCGGGAGAACCGGATGTTAATTGTACATCCANTCGGGCCGGTTCGGGAGAACCGGATGTTAACTGTACATCCAGTTTGGCAAACCGGTAGTTCTGAAGACCATCTGGCCCCGCCCATCCTGCCCCGCCCCTCCCAGAAGCCGCCATGCGCCTGGTTCTGGCTCCCAAGTAAGTGGAGGCTTTCAAAGCCAAAAATGGGGCAGGGAGGGGGGAATGTGGGGGGGAGGGTGGGGGGGCACTGGGGGGCCACCCCTTGCCC
>AZIM01003187.1:84950-99536 GCA_000516915.1 Ophiophagus hannah | reverse complement strand
TTGCTGGGTAAGGAGTGAGTGGGCGGGGAGAGTTCCCATGAGCCACGTGGGCACCGCAGCTTTGTGTTTCTGTGCAGCCTGGATTAATTGCTTTGGGGAGGTGCTCTGGGGGTGAGATTTCTCTGCGGCCCACCAAAATTTTCTCGAGGCTCACTAGTGGGCTGCGGCCCACCGGTTGGCAACTGCTGATCTATGATACTGGTGTGATTAGAAAAAAGGGACCTGAGGAAGAGAGAATTGATCGCTGTGTCCACTACTTCAGTTTAATCAGCATGAGCTTTGAAATTTCATAATTTAAGAAAGCAAGCAGCTAAAGAAGTTGTAATTAACAGACCATAGAAAAACTTTGAAATGCTGATTTGTTGGAATGGTGGATATGAATTAAGAAACCTCCAACAGAAAACATGCTATGATTAAAAAAAATACGGTAACTTTCTTCTTTGTAGGCTGGATGCTGGTACCTTTGGGACAATGGGAGTTGGACTTGGTTTTGCAATTGCAGCTGCTATAGTTGCTAAAACCTGTAATCCTGAGCAACGAGTGATCTGTATAGAAGGCGATAGTGCATTTGGTTTTTCTGGTATGGAAGTGGAGACTATTTGCAGGTAAACCTTTTGTACTGCCATGATATTTTAAAACAAAAACCTTTTGCTATACAAAGTGAGAGTTTCTACCATATTATAGTTAGAAAAAATTCCTTTAAATGGAAAGTTGTCCTTCAGATGGGTTCCTTTTTATTAATCACTACAGGCAAAACTTGCCAATCATTATAATCATAATCAACAACAATGGAATATACACTGGCTTGGACTCAAACACTTGGAAGGATATGCTGAAGCTTGGAGAACCTTCTGCATAGTAAGTACTTTGGCATTGACTTTGATTAGTCTTTAGAATATTTAACTTCTTGCTTTTACAAATTGGATGTTGTACTTAAAGCATTAAAAGTTATATATAATAAAATACCATAATTGTTTCAACATCATCAAACTCTAATGAGTTAAATGAAATAAGGGTGCCATGTTTTACTACTTCTCACACTAACTGAGATTACCTGTGCTACGTATAGCGGTAGCAGCCTCTCCCCACCCCCCAAACCTGCTCTGTTGTGGTCATCCTTCTAGGTCAATGTTTCTCAAATTTAGCAGCTTTAGGTGGGAAATTCCGAAAGTTAAAGTCCACACATCCTAAATTTGCCAATTTTGAGAAACAGTGGCCTAGGTGCTTTAGAGAAGCAATTTCACCTTCCCTTTCTGCACTGGCCATACTAGCTTGAGCAGTTCAACATTCAAAACCTCTAGAGTATCCCAAAATACTCCTATCTTCTGGAAAGAAAGATGGTCATGGTTTTTGTTTTTTGTTTTTAATCGGGAGAGGGAGAGCTCCTACTGGAAAATTGAAAATAAAATGATGCTATCATTAAGAAAGGAGAACCCCAGAATGAGGTATACTTTGCACTGTTGAAATTATCCAGAATGCTTTGAAACTGAACAGAAGAGATCAAAAAGCTGTTTCTCCACCACTGGTATTTCTTCTTCAATAATATCCTGTTTTAATTTGCTCATAGTAATTAATTGGGTCCTGAGCAATTTCCCTGGGGCATTGGGAAAATGCCCAATTTACTTGTTAGCGAATTAACAATGACCTTTGATGATGTCTGATTTCCTGCTTAAGACTCTTAACCCATTACCCTAAACCAAGTCCTTTTACTTAATTTCAGTGCACCTCCAGTAGCTTTGTTGCCAGATGCTCGCTATGAACAGATTATGTCTGCCTTTGGTGGCAAGGGATACTTTGTACAAACACCAGAAGAATTACAAGCTGCCCTGAAAATAAGCTTAGCAGAAAAGCTTGTCCCTTCTCTCCTCAATGTCATGATAAACCCACAATCAGACAGAAAAAAGCAAGTAAGTATTTGTGGAATTTGTCATTATTCTTGACTTTTTAACATTAACATTACTTCTACTATTTGACCAGTCCTGAAGAATAGATCAGGATATTGCTTTTATTAAACATTTACAAAGTGATTGATGTTTAGAAAGTTTTTCAGTATATCCTTGAACACTACAGTCTGCTATACCTTGTGTGTCTCTAACATTTCTTGTAGCTTCTTATCTTGAAATGTTGAGTATTGCTACTCCTTTCTATTCTCAGGATTTTCAATGGCTGACTCGTTCTAACATGTAACAGAAGATGAAAAGAATAGAAGCAAGATCCCTATGTAAACTCAACAGATGTCCAGATTCCACAGCATAATTACAGTTGCTAGCTGTTCTTACAAATTGAATGATCATGTTGATTGCCATGTGTAAGGAAGTATTGCTAATTACATACAGATCTACATTTTGCCATTTTGGGAGATAAAAGACACCTAGCTTCTAGCTTATTTCTTTTTCCACTGCTCGTATCAACTTTTGAAAGCATTTACTTTAGTGCCTGCCCATTGATCTTAAAAATGAGGTACATAATGTACTGATTTGCTTTTGCTTTTGATATAATTCTACAGTATGGGAATGCAACAGAGCTCTCTTTGTGTCTTTTATTAGAGGAATCTTGCCAAACTATGTACCATTCTAGATGTATGATTTAACTCCTGTTGAAATCCACAGTGGCTTAAAACGGCTGGAATATGCATTTTGCATGCTGATTCTAATTGTTGCACTTTTAGAACGCTGAATAAATGCTTTTTTCAAATGAAATTGCCTTGTTCTCTCTCTCACTTGTATTCTTGCATTCTTATCTATGTTTACTGTTTTAATTGGTTTTGTAGTATGCTTTACTAATTTTTATTGCATATCACAGAGTTTGTGTAAGTTGGGTGGCCATATACATTTTTTAAAAAAGTCATATTGTTATGAATCTTTTCATAGGTACCATGCAGAAGTTGGCAAAAACCCAAAACCAATTAAATTATTATATGAAAGCATTTGATTAATTTATACTTTAGTACTAAAGTACTAAGTTTATGTATGTATATTATATGTTTATGTATATTAATCTGGAAAGATGTTGGATATGTTTTAATTCTGATCTGCAATTTATAACATCCATTTTGTACAATTCTTTTGGGAATAAATCTTTCTTCAAAGCCTAGATAAAATCACCAGAGGGCACCATTTATTCAGGATTCTTAAAAAAAAAAGAAGCACTAATCTTTTGTTTTTAAAGGAATTGTTTATTTGTTTGAATTAGAATCAGAATCAGAATAGAGCTGGAAAGGACCTTGGAGATCCTTTACTGCCAATTCCTGTTCAAGCAGGAAATCCTATATCACAGGTGTCAAACTTGTTGCATCACATTGCTGTCACATGATGTTTTGTGACATTTTCCCCATTCACGGAGCTGGGGGTAGGTGTGGCCTGTGTGTGGTGCATCTAGCTCATAGGCTGTCAGTTTGACACCCCTGCCCTATATCATTTCAGACCAATGGGTGTCCAATCTCTTCTTAAAAACTTCGAGTGTTGGAACATCCACAACTACTAGAGGCAAGTCATTCCACTAAGTAATTGTTCTAACTGTCAGGAAATTATTCAGTTCTAGGTTGTTGCTCTCCTTGATTAATATCCATCCATTGCTTCTTGTCCTGCCTTCAGGTGCTTTGTGGCAGCCCATTAGATATTGGAACACTGCTANNATGTCACCCTTAGTCCTTCTTTTCATTAGACTAGACATACCGAATTCCTGAAATTGTTCTTCATATGTTTTAACTTCCAGTCCCCTAATCATCTTTGTTGCTCCTCCCTGTATTCTTTCTAGACTCTCAACATCTTTTTTATATTGTGGTAACCAAAATTGGATGCAGTATTCCAAGTGTGGTCTTACTAAGGCATTATAAAGTGGTTCTAATGTTTGATGTTAGTATGTCAAATTTGTACGTTTTTTTACAAATTTATAAATTTGTATAAGTATGTTTGATTTGATGTCTGTACATCAGATCCCTACTTTACCTATTAAATAAACTACATTTCGTACATCAGGTGAAATAGTCTGAGATTAAAATGGAAAATACTGAAAAAGGATGCTGCTGTGTTAAGTAATCACCAGGCAATAGGTTGAAAATGGCCTTATGGAGTATAGTGATGCACATGATTCAAGCATTTGTCATATCCTTAGTAATCATCAGCACATTTTATTCCATTATGCTTCCTTATCATTGGAATATTTTTATCAGACAGAAAGAAAGGAGATTCCCAAAGTTGTTCGTGTGTTCTTTTTAAATAAGAGCTTCTTGTATCTTTCCAAACTAAAAACATTTTTCTCTAGCACTAGGATGGAGAAAAGAGGATTCAAGACTCTTCTAAATTGTTTTAGTATTGTTTTATTCTGAGAGTGGAACTTTATGTATGTACTCTTACCCCTTGGTGACCTTTGTGGAAAGGCATAGTATATTAATTTACAGGAGTACCAGCTGGTTTTATGCTGCCTCTGGGCAACAGGGAGGTACAGTATGAGAAGTGATATCACTGTTCTCGTGATCTGCTTTAGAATTAATCTGTCCTGAATTAATTCATAATTCCAAGTATAATTATCCACAATGGAGAAAACACATGTATTCACTTTTCTGTATTTCATAAATTATTATGCCAAGAATAAGCAGGTGATAAATAAATGTGGATTGAATACAAACCACAGTGACTAGTATATAAGACTTATATTGATTCTGATCTTTTTATTGCAATACAAATACAGCATATGAAAGGAGAATAAATAGATTGAAAGGCAGAGAAATGGACCAAGAACATTATTAATTGTTGAGGCTGATGGAAAAAAAATTAGGTAATGTAAAAGAAATCTGAAGATATTTTTAGCCCCAGTATAGGCAGACACTACTACAGCAACCCTGACAACCTCTGTTAAAACTTCTTCAGCGATAAGAAATAAATTTATTAATCCTCAAAAAAAAAGAGAGATAAGAATTTTAAAGAATAAAGGGTATCGTAGGAAGCAGTGTATCGACATGGTAGCACAATGAAAAGGTATAGTGAATTGTGTTGGTCTAAGCTGGAATTAGATTTTTTCATTTCTTTTTATCTTGGGTTTCCCATTTATTTTGCCCACTATTTATCTTGCTGATTTTGTGTTTTGTATAATGTTGCTTTTCCTGAAAGGAAATAGCATGATAGGTATGTTGATATGTGTGTGCCTTTCTCTCCAACAAGATAATTGAGATTTCTAGTAAAAGTAAAATAATCAGAACATAACATATTGATATAAAAGATACACAAATATTAAAAGTGTGATGAAAATTCAGAAGTTTTGGTTGAAGATTTAAGCCTTATTTCTGCTTGAGGGTACACAGAAAGAAAAAGAACAAATGCAGCTCTCAGGTGCGTGACATAGCTTGGCAGGGATACTGCTCTGCTTTATAAACAAACTATTGAAAAATGGGAAGCACTTTTAGGGAGTTTCTGTTCAGTTTGGTGTGTGCACAACTTCATTATAAGAATTTTTTAAATTCTGCTTATATGTTTGTACACTTAAAAAGATACTGGGACTTAATACAAATAACTGGACATGAAGGTTAGCAAACGAGCACTATGTATGTGTAAAAGATAGGCGGCGACTCCAGGACAAACACGAAATTCTGGAACGCTGGCATCAGCATTTCAGTGAAATCTCTAATACCCACTAATTCATGATGGCTTGCCCAATGTTGGTCTAGTCCCACATATCTTGCTGGAAGAAGTTACAAAGGAACTTGTGACCCGAAGAATTCAAAAGTGCCAGGCCCTGATGACCTACAAGCAGATACTTGGAAGCTGGAGGAATTTAGTGACAAAGAACCAATTGGCTAACAAATTTCTTGAATCCATTGTGGACCCTGGACACATAAATGCTGATTGGGTTACAAGTGTCATAGTTCCCTCTTCAAGAACAAAGGTGACCCAGCAGATTGCTCTATCAATCAATTCACCTCCTGTCACACATAATGAAAATCTTTGAGCAGATTCTCAACCAGTACCTATGTGACATTGTGAAAATTAGTATTAATCAATGCAGCTTTGTCAAAAGTTCTAGCTCCACTGTTGCCATCTTCATGGTCCGCATGGTAATGGAGAAACATTGAGAAAAGGAGAAACTATTGTACTTGGTTTTCCTTGACTTTGAAAAAGCCTTAGCATCAGCTAATCTGGCATGCTCTACATGATTGTGGTATACTCAAGCAACTGATAAAATGGGTCCAAATGCTTTCTACAAATACAAGCAGTCATGTCAGATGCACTGCAGGCCTTTCTGGTAGCTTTTCTGTGAAAGTTGGTATTCACCAAGACTCAGCATTATCACCATTGCTGTTCATTCTCATCATGGATACTATCACAAAAGACCTGCAACTCCCCAGAGCATTGCTTTATGCCAATGAGGTCATCCTCGCAGCTGCCACCAGACAAGAAATCCTAACCTTAGCCAATTTGGCCTATGTCTCAACCTCAAGAAGACTGAATACATAGAGACCAAACTAGACAAGTCAGTGGTAAAGATTAGTGAAGACCAACATCTTCTGTTACTTAGGATCTAATCTACAAAGTGACAGCAGCATTAATGACTAAGTGAGTGCAAGAGTGAACAAAATATGGCTACAATGGAAGATCACTGAAGTATTCTACGAGCAACAGATTCCAATCTATCTAAAGTTGAAGGCATATAAAACAATGGTATGCCCAGTAGCTTTATATGGTGCTGAGTGCTGGCCACTACCAAATTCATTGAGCACTCTTTATAGAGCATGTACATGTTTTGTTGGTCATTAAGTGTTTCTCTTGACCATGTCAGCAATGAGACAGTTCAGCATCAAATGGGCATTGTGCCAATACCTAAGAAAATGAAGGAGAAATCCTACAATAGTATGACCATGTCCTATGGGTAACACTCCCACTGTTGCCTGCATTGCTTTCCACTTTAACACAGATGGCAAGTGTCCAGGTAGAAGGCCAAAGCAAAGATGGCAAGATACAATTTTGTTCATTCAAGATGGCTTCCGGTTTGACGTTGCAGTGGTATCTGATGCAAGGAGTGGATCTCTGCGATCCCATGCCAAATCCTCTTTGTTGGAGGGCCCCCCTAGGAGATAAGTCACCCTGTAGGGTGACAAAGGAGGGGTACCCTGCAGGTCACGGAGTGTGGCAGCTCTCCAGCTGGACCCAGGGATTTCCTCCCATCCAATGACAAAGAGGAGAGGCAGCCATTAGGGCTGCCGTTAAGCTGGGGCAGCTGAAGAAATAAAGTGCTGGAACAGTGTAGAAGAACACTGATTGGAACTGGGTGAGCCGATTCTTTTTTTTTAACCTGGAACTTAACCCCAAAGAAAATAAACCCTGGAAAAGAGACTCTTTGAAATACTTGTCAAAGTCTCTGTGATTAATTACAGAGACAAAAATTATAGACCCAGGGGGAAGGAAATAAAAAAGAAGAATGCAAAATCCTTAAAATACAAAAAGATTGGATCTCTAAATTTTATTGGCAATATTTTGGTAAGGCATTTTAAAATGCTGGAACCACTTGTTTGAAATACTGACTATTTTTTAAAAACAGAAATAAAGATTGGTCATTTGTGCAATGTTGAAATCTAAGCTGATGGCACTGTCTACTGGTGAATAGAATATTTATTAATATTTATTAAACTACAACCTTGGGAAGTACTGATAAGACAAGGATACAGAAGTGGATCAACATAATACAGGGAGGTTGCTGTGTTATTTACTGTGCTATATTTTTACTTTATGGCTACTGGAGGTTAACTGTGAGAGCATGAAAGACATTTAAAGCAAGTGATTTCCAAATACTAGGATCTATGACTGAATTTACGGAATGGATTTAAGGAGACATTTGGAAAACTTCCTGGATCATTCATGGATCTAATTAAAGAATTGTGGGATACAAAGAATTTTAACCATTGCATCCCCCTGAGGAGCAACATCAGGACTGAACACATGGTTTATAAGCTAGCTTTTGGAGGCTACAGACAATTGAGACCCTGGGGTGGTGGCAGACTGCTGATAGGCTATTGAGCAATATTTGGACCTATTAAAAGACAAGATGTTGCAACGGGGAGAGGGGATGACTGGATTTCAAAAAGAAATAGTGTGGATGTTTTAAAGTATTTATGATATGTTGACAAAGAATTACAGGGAGATAAAAGACTTAATTCAGGACATTCTGGGGAAATCAGAAAATGTTCATCAAGGGACAACGAATAAAGATCAGGAAACAGGAAATAACAGAATGACCAGAAGAAAAAACAGACCAGATAAAGCAACAAGAAGAACAAGAAAAGAAAGAAGACAATAAAGATGTACAAACCAAACCAGGGACAATATAGATTAAGACACCAAAATATGGGATTGGACAAAAAGACGTTTTTAAAGAGAAGATAGGGGGTTGGGCAGACCCCCCTGGAGAGATGGCAGCAAAAGATAATAGAGATGGAAGAAATATTCGGGTAAAATAGGAAAGATGTAGACAGAGACAAAGACCCAAGTGAGGAGTTTGGGAGGCAAGCCAAAAAACGAATAAAAATTTAAATACTAATGTGGACAAGAAATGATGGTTAGAAAAGGAAAGTTGTTTAATATAAGATTGGTATTATTGAAAGCTAGAACAGAAGTAAGAAATAAGATTAAGGGGTAATATTCCAATCTATCTAAAATTGAAAGCATATAAAACAATGGTATGCCCAGTAGCTTTATATGGTGCTGAGTGCTGGCCACTACCAAATTCATTGAGCACTCTTTATAGAGCATGTACATGCTTTGTTGGTCATGAGGTGTTTCTCTTGACCATGTCAGCAATGAGACAGTACAGAATCAAATGGGCATTGCACCACTACCTAAGAAAATGCAGAAGAAATGCCAACAGTAGGATGACCATGTCTTATGAATAACACTCCCACTATTGCCTGCATTGCCTTCCACTTTTGCCTGCATTGCCTAACACAGATGGCAAGTGTCCAGGTAGAAGGCCAAAGCAAAGATGGCAACATACAATAATAAAAAAAAAACCCAAGTTGGATCCAGAAACTGCATTTGTTCATTCAAGATGGTATTTGTCAATCTAAAAAGTGGATTTTGCACCTGCAGGAATAATGCTAGGATGATGATGATGATGATGATATTTAAAATATTCAAACTTTATAAATAGAATAAAAAATAGAAATTTTATTTTATAGGCTATTGCCTAGACCACCAACTTATTTTGTCTCCATTTCACATTTAAGTAAATTGAAGTAGCAGCTTCATCTCAGTTTTTGCAGCCCACTTTGAAAAATTGTTTGATGAGCTTACTAATAAGTGAAAGTTGTTTACTTTCAGAGGAAACTAAGGTTGCTGCCCATGCATTATCTTCTGTTCTTAACCATAGATGAAAAAGCTGTCAAGTTAAAATTGAGGAGGCAGCAAATAATCCTTTATTGAAATACTGCCAACTCAAAAAGAAGCCACAATAATACATTAAACTTAAATATATTTTGAAAAGTGATTGACAGTATTTCTGCTATATAAATAGTTATTTAAATGATGAAACCCCAGGATTTCATCTCACTTGAGATTTCAATTTTATTTTAGTGAGAATTCCTTAAGTCAGGGATCTGCAAACTTGGCGACTTTAAGACTTGTGGACTTCAAGTCGCCAAGTTTGAGGACCCTTGCCTTAAATGATCAGCGGATAGTATTTTATTGAACTCTAATCTATGACATTTTATGGTTTCTACGTGATCCCAAAAATTGAAATAATGATGATACAGAATTTCAGATAGTTTTCTTGGAAAACTGGGGACTCTTTTACAAAGAAGTATTGTAAAGTATAGCATGGAAAGAGCAACAACATATTAGAGTCACCTGTATTTCTTGATTTACTATTTGGCCTGGTTTTATTTTGAAATCTTTTGTAAGAGTTTGTTGCACCTATGTCTCATTCCTTGAAGTAAAAGTCAGAATAAGAAAGATATTCACCTTCAAAGCCTTATATGGCTTGGGATCGGGTTTCTTAACGGACCGTCTTTTCTTGGTCACATTTACTTGATCCACCAGAATAGGGAGGCTGGAAATGCTACTGGTTCATTCCCTAAGGAGGTCCACCTAGTGGAACCAACAAGAAAGGCCTCCTTTGTGGTTGCTTGCTCCCTGTGGAACATCTTCCGTGCAGAGATAAGATTGCCCCAGTTTGACACATTTTCACAAGGCCCTAAAATTTTAGTTTCGGTCCTCAGAGTAGGATGGAACACATCAAATGACTCCTTTGACCGTTGTTGCCGGGGTGGGGTGGGGGAGGGGTTTATTGCTTTTTATTGCTTTTTATATTGGGTTTTTATCCTTGTAAGCTGCAGTCTATCAGTGAGTTAGGCATAAAGAATGGTGCCCTTCAGCTATACCTATAATTGGCATGCAGTTACTGATCCTTCATAGCAGAATTCACTGGTAACCAAGAGGTGGCTTGGTTATACCAGTAGTTCTTTTATAATAGAATGAGGGAGAACAAAACTTGAATATCCTTTGCTTGCACTGTTTCTGCTCTTTGAAAAGGAAAATCTAAAAATCTAAGATAAGGGTTTGGACCAAATCATGATTAGTTATGAGATCTTACGAAATCAATAGCACAAAAATAAGTTTGAAGATGGGAGTTAAAGTTTAATAGCTTCTGTTTGAACTTGAGAGTTACATAGAAAATGCCATACTAGTAAGTAGAAATAAAATGCCCTTTCTTATCCATATTTCAGGTATAACAGTAATAATCTAGACCTCAGCATATCTGCATCATTGCAACTTGGCCAAAGAATTAATCCCTTAGAGCAGTACTTTCCAAACTGTTCTATTTAGAGACCCTGACATTCCTTAGAAGTTTACTAGGTCTTCCCCATAACTGCAGACTGGTTTCCCTGAAAAACATTTTGCCCTTCAGTAATAATATAGTTGTTTTCTTACTAAAGGGTTGCAGAAAAAGGATTTGGATGAGGGCCAGGGCAAATTCTGATTCACAATTCATATAGAACATGAAGTGCATTTGTAACATACAAAATTTCTTATAAGATGGAAAGTTTTAAACAGATTGAGAAACCTTTTTATTTTAGTTATTGAAAATTCAAAATACCTTTGTTGAAGGGGGTTATTGCTGCATCATTACAGTAAGTATAATTCAGACTTAATGATATTTACTAGAAAAGTGATCTCCAACCTTTTTGTACCATTAGATTATTTGAAATTTTAAAAACATAGTCTCAGCATTCTTAGGAGTACCGAAGTGTAAGACCACATGGGGACTGTGGGTGAATAACAACACCATGTGCGAATGTGGAGAGATGCAGAGTTCAGCTCATTTGTTGGTCTACTAATTACTATCAGAAGAATATGCTAAAAGAGATAAATTTTGGGCCAATGTTAAAGCCAAAAAGGTGGCTTCATTTTGGTGGTTTATGATTTGATCTGGACACAAA
Source organism: Ophiophagus hannah (assembly GCA_000516915.1). Lineage (NCBI taxonomy): Eukaryota > Metazoa > Chordata > Lepidosauria > Squamata > Elapidae > Ophiophagus > Ophiophagus hannah. The sequence continues at coordinate 88,114 of AZIM01003187.1, read as the reverse complement.
ATAAATAAATTAAAGCATTCATTGACAAAGGTTCTGGAGAGAAAACCCATTACATGTATGAAGCACCAATTTACCAAAATGTTAATTAGCCTTTCCAAGCTCCCACATTGGTGCTTGTGGGCACCAGGCTGAAGGCCTTGGCACTTGATATTGAATAGCGCTCTACTACCTCAATTTAATGTGTTAAATCACATGAAGTTTTGAAATGAATTATGGAAACACTGTGAAAAAAACATGAGGTTAGTAACTGCATGTCCCGGATGTTGAAATTGTTAATGGAGTTATCTTCATTCATGAATGGATTTAGCTCAGTGATCATCTAGTTATCAATCAGAGACATGGCTTTCCCACTCAGCTTCATACCACACCCTCCCTCTCTTCATTAGTGCTCTGGCTATGTTTTAATAGCTGGTATTTGTGATGGGGGCATCTGATCCAATGCTTGAGTTAAATATAGCCCTGTCTAGTGTAAGGAGAAGATTTAATGGGAAATGGTTAGCATTCTTTCTCCCTAAAGAACAGAGGGAGAGGGAGAGAGAGACGAGAGAGACATGCACACATAAACATCTCGGACCAGTGAGAGGCTGAAGGAGGAAAGGGAAGCAGAAAAGACAGTGGTCAAGAAATCATACAGCTCGCAGCCAGAATGGTTATCCTCAGCTGGATTGCTCTGGGATTTTATCTTCAGGTCTTTTTCTGCTGGGCTTTGTCTCAAACCTCTTTTGTCGACAGTGTCTTCTCCATTTCAGCAGGTAAATGACAACCTTGCTTTGCCTCTTGGTGAGTTACATATCTTCTCTTAGGTGATTTTTTTGAAACATGTTTTTTTGTTTTTAATCTCTTCTAATCATTAAAGCTTTGAGAAACTTGATTGCAAATGTAAATGAAGCTGTAGCTCATATACATACATATATNTATATCAGCTCATCTAAGTGTGAACATCTCTTATTTAACAGTAAACCAATCACATTCCTAGGAAATATGCTCTGTCCTGTAATATAGGTCTGGTGCTTTATTTTGACAGTTGATTTTCCCTTGAAGATGTTATTTAACTTGGACATCAGGGAAGAGAATTATATTGTATTATCCATTTTGTTAATATATTCCTGACTTTATCCTGCATTATTGGACATAATCAGGATAAACATCTTATGAAAAATAATACTCAAACTATCAAAAACTCAGATAACTTTGATAGCCAATTGCTGTAAAAAAAACACTGCATGGAAAAACCTGACCATCAGCCAGTGTGAATTGTCTGAGGAGGGAGTCTTATTTACCACTCTAATCCTAGGCTTTCCTTCAGCTGTATGCAGTGGAAAGAAGACAGGGAATAGGCAGTACTTTTTTTTCAATCAATTTCAGCTTCATTCTCAGAGGGAAAAGGTTTCTTTATCAGTAGGCATAATGGAGATCCCAACCACCTGGATAGAAAGCAACAATTTAAACATTTAAATCTAATTTTGAATTCATTCTACTTGGAGTGACCATTTGTCTGAATGACATTAGTTACTACAGTGTGTAATTTTAAAGGTGAACTTCGTAGCTTTCTAAAAAGGAATGTTAACTTCTTAAAATGATTAAAGGCATCAGAGGGAAGCAATCTGAAAAAATTATTTTAAGAATTAGGCTGGATATAATTATTGTGTAATATTTCTTTAAAATATTGACTTCAGATTTAGGTTTTTTGTAATCGATGAAATTTTAACATAACTTCATGGCTCAACTACACATTTGTGCCAAGAATCATTATATATATTAGGCATATTAGAGTTATGAAGTAGTTATTAAAAATATTATTTTTTGTTGAAAGACATTTTAAATTTTCAGGAGTTATATTTAAATAGAAAATACTGTTTAAAACCTTGCTATCCTTCCCTTCTTGCCTTTGCTCATTCATAAATGTTTGTTTAAGCAAATAAATAAATATTATACCCATAAACTGAACTAACACAAATTAATATAGTGTCTAGAACAGTGCTTACTGAGACTCTCTTTTAAAGTTCACAAATTAATTTTGTGCAGGGATCAAATGGCAATTTGCAGAGGTCAAAGGAAGGACTGGAAGGGCAATAAAATCTTATTCTTGTTATTTTTGCATGTCTGCTTTTTCTTTTCTCTCTTTTAAAAGTCTTTTTTAAAATACATTAAAACAAACATAAAAAGGACCTACAATTTGGATAACATCATCTGCTGAATTCTTGCAAAAGTTCCTTCATCTTTTTTGTGGACTTGATGCTTCAAAGCATCTATGCTGAATACACATAGTAAATATCTAATAGACATGTTGCACAGCAGCAGGGGGAATCCCACTCTCTTATTTCTATCTAGTACAAGTCAAGGCATCCTCTCAGGAGACGCTAATTTAAAATGAACAAACAAACAAACTAGCTGAAGCAGCTAAACAGGGTTACTAAGCAGAGTATCAAACAAATGCAGCTTGGGAGCAAAATAATTGACTATCACCATGATACCATGTTGTGATAAAAAGACATGTGGTTTTACCATGGATTGGTTCCCCCAACCCAACATCTCCAAAACTAGGTGCCATCTTGTTTCCAGAAATAATAGTGGATCCTCTTGGCTCTGTCTAGCCAGATTTCTTGATGCTGAAACATCACTTCTAAAGGAAACGCTTCAAGGTTTTAGGTTACATGAGGTAATGTGGCCATGATTCTTCATTTCCGTTTGACTCTGCTATTGCAGTTGAGTTACTAACAACAAATCTGCAGGGGTGAAAATATTTAAGGATGGATCTTTTAAAATGCATTTTCTTCAGTGCATTTTCTTAGTTTTGGCAACTGAGCTGATTTTTACGGGCTTTGCTGCAGTTTTAAAGGAAATCTGCTTTCTCATAGAGCAGGGCTGTCAAACTCGTGGCCTGTGGACCAGATGCATCACGTGCTGCCCACACCCATGCCCCGTTTAGTGAAGGGGAAAAAAATGATACATCACATGATGACGTGACGATGCAGGTTTGATATCCCTGTCATAGAGCTTGGAGGCTAACTATTTTCCCATTGGTGGGAATTCTTGTATAAATTTGCTCTTAGCTCCTCATCTTCCCATTCTGCAAAGGTTGTATCTCCATAGCTTCCCCTGTTGTTTCTATTGTTTTAAGGAAGGAGGGGCCATGTGAAGCAGAGGTGGTATTCAGCAGGTTC